>CAEGAD010059951.1:0-87095 GCA_903067055.1 Poeciliopsis paucimaculata
CCCCCCCCCCCCCCCCCCCCCCCCCCCCCCCCCCCCGCGCCCCCCCCCCCCCCCCCCCCCCCCCCCCCCCCCCCCCCGCCCTCGGGTGGTTTCATGGGGAAGCAGCGCCACCGTGTGTGCAAAACGGAAAGACATACATGGAGGAAAGCAATGGATCCGCAAAAGTATCTGCGGGTATAAATAATAAAAAAAAGGGGGGGGGGGGGGACAAGGTGTGGCTCTGTGGTGTCAGCTTCCAGGTTTATGGCGTTGACACATAGGGACAGAGTGGGATGTTTTTAAAAGCCATAAGCATATGACTTTTACGGTTTATAAGTGAGCAGTATTGAGCAATGTCGTGCTATATGTCATGTCTGTTTTTTTTAAGCAGTGTAATTGTGTTTTCGGATGTTTCGCAGCAACCTCTTCCTGTCAACTTTTTTCAGTTGCTCAATGTTCAATTGTTGATCATTTAAAGATCCATATTTTTATGTTTAAAAAATGAATAAATAACCTGTTCCAATGGGACCCAAACCGAGCTTTTGGAAATACCACACTGGTGGTGGCAGCATTATGTTGCCAGAAAACCTGGAGTAAGACTTTCTTTTGTGTGTGGTGGTGGACGTTTATTACCACAATCCAAACCATTACAATCCAAAAAGCCATTTTCTGTGCCAGAGGGAAACATCTTCTAAATTTAGAGCCAGCTCTACAAATTCATTGCTTAGACTGAAGCCTCTTCATGTTTTAGAATGGCCTAGTTAAAGTTAAACTAAGGTATAGTGGAAGAAATTTGAAAACTACGCATTACCTTCAGCTACCCAACTGAGTGCTTGTGTATGTTGTTTTATTATGTAAAATTTCAATAAAAACATAAATTTTGTGGTTATAATATGAAATAATATATAGTTCAACAAACTATGGACAAGTTCGAGGGTATGAATAGTTTTTAAAGGGGACCTATTACGCAAAACTTTACACTTTGTACGTTTTTAAACTTCCAATTTGGTCTCAAATGCTTCTGAAAACAGTCTGTTTTTTGGTGACTGGAAAACAAGCCACTTCAAAAATCCTTAGGATTGTTCAGCCACAATCGAAAGGACCTGCACTGTTACCCAGCAACCCAAGCTGAAGTCCAGCACATTAGGTGAACTGGCTTGTACAATGGCTGCTGTAAAAAAAAGACAAGTGTTTTCTTGTTGACCTACCATCCGGAAACCATTTTGTTGCTTCCGGTTCTGCTTCTCAAAGATGTCCGGTTATATAACTGTGGATCTGTTTGCAGCCATTTTCATGTTGGAGTGTAAACATTGAGTTGTGGGGTGAGAGGGCGTCGCCAGCAGCAGCTGGATTTAAAGAGACAAGAGAACCTAAAAGCTCATTTAGAAAGGAGATCAGAATAGACAGAACATAACACACTGAAATCTGATTTCTGAGGGATTTTGTGCAAAGAAAAATATGTAATAATAATGTTTTGTATTGCGTATAGGTCCTATCCTAATCTGGTACAGGAAGCATAATAGGTCATAGGTCAGCTTTACGGAATTACACACTAAAAAAAAATACAGAAAAGAAATTGCAAATGCTTTTCGATTGTCACTTTTTGAAACTGTTTTGCGTTTCTAATGGCAAAAACAAAATGATGCCACTCCTACGTTTTTGGCTCATGGTGCAAAAAAGTTTGAAAACCCCTGTTTCCCCATCTTATAATCACTTTGCATTAACTTAATTAAAGTAACACAGTAAAAGTGAGTATATAAACATCCTATTTCAGCTCGTTAAAACCTATCCTCTCAGTCTTTGTGTCGGAGCGGGTCCCCCGCCCAGTTGAGTCAGTCCAGGATGGAAGGCTTTACATAATCTAATCTAGCTTTCCGCACCCAGCATCCATAAAATTCAAACTGCATACCAACTAACAGTGCAACTCGTACAAGATAAGGTGTTTATGGCGTACTGTCAGCCTGTCATTAATATTGCATGGAATTTTTGTTGTCTGACATTAATGCTATCGGCGCTACAGGGCAGGTCGTTATTAACATGGCCTCTCAAAGTCCATGAAAAAAAAAATATATATATATATCTATATATAGATATAGATATCTATATCTATACATATATATGGATATAGATATGGATATAGATATCTATATCTATAAATAGATATAGATATGGATATAGATATGGATATAGATATCTATATCTATAAATAGATATAGATATAGATATAGATATCGGTTGATTCCGATTTTGGCCGATACCGATATTTTAGTCTGAAAAGTCATGGAACATGGCAACAGTTGCAGAGTTGGTAACGATGGCGTTGACAAAGAAAGAGCGAAAAGAAGAAAGAAGATGCTTTAGTTTTTTTATTGCTGGAGGGTAAAGAGGGTACGGAAAAGATATAGAGAAAAACGTGAAAAATTAAGCTTTAAATCATCTTCAGTTCACGATTTTGAGTGTGTGCTATATAAAAAAATCATGTCAGCATGTTTTCATACACCTTTCTTTTTTTCAGTCTTTTACGATGTCTTTTCAAAACACTTACAGTTTATGTGGAGAAATGCTACAACACGCAGGTTTTTGATGAGCAAATTGACTATTTTTGAAAGGGAAATTCAATTTTTTTCTTCATGGCATCTACTGAAAGCATGAGAGTAAAAACATCTATGAATATGAAGCATTAGATATAGATTTGAGGAATTGTTCGTGTGACGTTCCCCTTTTACCAAAGGTACTCACATTCAACATTTGCCTCCGGCTAACTAAACATATTATGTGTCAAATTCCGCCTCTCTAGTAGAACCTTAATTTATCTCTAATCTTTTTCACACACCTTCAAACTTCCTTCCAGGATTTGTCTCACATTTGACTCCAGTTTGATGTCGTTGTATCCAACAGGGAACATCACATGAGCTGTAAATGTTTCCTGAAAAAGACGCAAGTGGGGAGAAAAAAAAAGAAAAGGGAAACAGTCTCATCACCACTGGGGTTTTGCTACCTTACTGTGGGGTGTGTATAGGTGTGTCTAATGATCTATTTTCCAGAACCGTGTCGGCACTATTGGACAGGTGTCACACGTAGGCGGCTCCAGCCGGCCACCTTTGGTCGCTTATAAAGGCCGCCTTTGCCTCCTGCTCTCTACCTGTCGCCCAGGAGACTAACTCGGCTGTATCACCGTCCTTCTGATCTCCACCTGGTAAGATTTACCCTTCTGACCGCCTCACTGGAAGCCACCGCTTCCACGCTGTTTGACGCTTGAGGCGAGGAGAGGTTAACGGAGACCTGTGAGGGAGGAGATTTAAGTGATTTAGGATTCTCTTCATCGCACAGGGAGAAGTTTCTCATCGTCGTGGTCATGGCTGTGACCAACCAACCAGGCAGATACGAGCCGTCCGACTTCCAGACGGGTCTGTGCGACTGCTGCGGTGACTGTGGAACCTGTAAGGAGCTTTCTACTCCGTTTTCATTTTCAGCTTTTTTCGATTGCTACACTGTAAAAAAGGGAGTTGAAATTACAACAGGATTACAATAATATCAATAAGTTAAGTCTGCAAAAATTATATGTTAATTTCACATAGCAGTAAAAAGTACAGCATAAAGTGACTAATGTAGTTCGTAGTTTCAAAAACAGCTGACAAAGCTATAGTTTGTTTTTAAGTATCTGAATGTCATGCTAGCAGAATTGCTTTGTGACTATAACAATATTTTTCTGCCTATCACCACCGTGTGTAGTTTTAAGAAATAAATTTGATAATGCTCCTGTGTTGCTGCCGTAAAAACTGCATAAACATTTTTGTTTTTTTTGTTTTTACTTTACACTCCAAAAGCAATCAAAAGGTTCTAAAAAAAAGTAGAAATATCTCTTGAACTTTTTCATATTTTGTCATGCCACAAGTGCCAAGTTTTCTGCTTCTTACCATACGCTTATCATTACGCTACCAAAGTAGCGCACAGAAGTTCTTATGTATTTTCTTTAGCAATGGCTGTTTTTCTTGACATATTTCAACATAAAGCCAATATCTAACAATGGATTCAATAGATTCAATGATGGAAATGTCAAGCTTCTCCAGTTTAAGTGGTCACTTTGCAGCTGTCCTGCAGTCCATCTATGCTAAGCTAAAGCTTTTTAGCTTAGCATGAAAACGAACAGAGCACCAGGAGCAGACCTCTGAAACACGTAAAAAGTCTCACCATCTCCTAACGTTTCCTTTGATGCGGTTCCACTCGTTGTGTCTTAAGGTTGCTACGGGTTTTTCTGCTTCCCGTGTCTCGGCTGCTCCATCGCCAGCGACATGAACGAGTGCTGCCTGTGCGGCACCGGCATGTCGATCCGCAGCGTCTACAGAACCAGATACAACATCAGGGTGAGCTCCCGAAGCAGCGACAGCGAGTCGAATTCACAACTTCCACTGTAGAAGTAGGAAGAGAGTTAAAATAAATGCACCTGAAAGAACCCAGAAATGCAATTTGACAAAATGAATTTAATTTAATATTTAAATTACTATTTCAGAGCATGGGTGGTGAAAGTAAGTATCTTTTCAGCAACTTCAAAAGTTGGTTGAATAATTATCTGTCCATTCAGTGGGGAATTGTCCGTCCTCACAGTGTAAGCTCCGTATGGAGGCCACAGGCCTGGACCTGCCCAGGGAACCATTTATACCAGAACTGCCTCTGTACATTTGACAAACAGCAGCAGGCAGAAAGCTGACAAGTAGAAAACGTTTTGAGATGCAACTTAATACATCATCCAAGTATTATTACTACAATACTTTTATGACAAAGGTGTGATTCTCACGCTGCCTTGGCAGAGTGACAGATGAGGGAGAGTAACACAGTAAAGTGGCGACAGTGGCATCCGGCCACATAGTGACATCACTTTAAACGCATTAAGGACGCATTAAAGAATAAGTGCGTTTAAAAACTTCACGTTTTACCTCCACAAGCTAAAAGTGTCGTGTTCTTGCAGTATTATCCCAGGAAATTTAGCTGTATTGTCAAGAAAATGTATTTATTTTATAACTATCCGGCATTTTGTACACCAGATAGGTGGGAATCACAACTACTAGTTTCTAAGTTTGCTGTTTTTACTTTAGAAAGGACTTTACAGGGCAGTAGCCCAGGGCGCTCATTTTTGGGGATGGCCCAAAAGATTTTTATTTTTCATTTCTTTCATGAATACGTGGGCCTGTCGCAATAAGCAATAAATGAATTAATGGCACGATGAATGAAAACTTGCTCAATAATTTTGTGATTTATAATTTTTTTGCAATGATTTATAATTTTTCTCTTTCTACCAAAAACTGGATGATAAAAAGTCTTCAGTTTGGCAAAACGGAAGACTGAAGTGTTTGAATTTTTTTTGTTTTGTTTTTTTAGGAAAATCTAGTCAACCAAAACATGCAGAAGCTGCATGAGCCTCTTTGTTTCCCAGTTCCTGTTTAAAGCCCATGTAATTTACAACCCCAGCTTAGTCCACGTCGTATTTCTGCCCACACAAACTGAACTTCCTCCCAGCAGCCACACTTTTATTTTTGTTTGTTTTTTGTTTTAGTTGGTCTACTTTTGACTTTATCAGGTCGGTCAGGAGAACCAACCCTCTCACAGTAGCTGTTTTGTGCTCATATAGGGGTCACTGTGTCAGGATTACTGGGCGGCCGGCTTTTGCCCAATCTGCGCCACCTGCCAGCTGAAGCGGGACATCGACCGGAGAAAGGAGCAGGGCATCTTCTAAACAGGTCAGCGTCTCACGCGCAGAAACCAGTCGATGTTTGCGTCATTGTGAGGGCGGAACTGACCCGTGTTTTCTCTGTGACTTATAGACGAGACGTCATGACGACGGAGAAGCCGTAAACCTGGACTGCTGGACTGATAAGAAGGAGCCTTTCTTTCTCTCTTGATGGAGAAAAGATTCTGTTTATGACATTGTCTTTTTTTTTGTTTGTTTTTTTTGTGCCGTTCACCTTTTCACCTTGTTTTTCCTTTATCCCCTAACCTTTGCTCAACATTTATCTCCTGTCATTAAAACTTATTATGATGTATAATAGTTCAACATTATGTTGTAAAACTCTTCGTTTCTGTCAACACTGGCTTGTAAAACTGTCACCATCTTCCACAGCAACTCCCAACTCCTTTAGGGAGAAGGGTGAACAGATAATGGATGGATGTGAGGTCATATCCTGTGTACGTCGTGATTTAAAATAAAATAAAACAAAATAAAAAAACATCCATTATTCCTGTGTGACCAACAATTCTAGGTGGAACAATAAGGAGTAGGTTTCCAACAGAAAAACTCCAAAACTTTCTGGAAAAGACAAGAAAATTTCTGAGCTCGACCAGACAGAACTTTGCAAAAAACCCCCCCCCCAAAACTCAGAAATCTTTATAGAAATTTCTAGAACATTTTTGACTTTTCAAACTCAGAAAATTTCCAAAAGTCAAAAATTTGTGACTTTCGAAGATCTTTCTAGAACGTTTCTGAAATAAACCTCAATTTATTTATTTTTTTGGTAAAAATTTATTCTTCACTGTTTACTAATCCTATTTTCCATTTTGTATTGAGACTATTCTAGCTATAATAGTCTCTATACCACAGCATAGTCCTCAATAGATTTTGCAAAGCCAGCACCAGGGAAGATCTTTTTCGTAAATTTTCTTCTTTTCTTAAATAAATACCAGGCAACGGGAAAAATGACCCACACCTACATGATCCTGCGTAAAAAAGCGACTGCAAGGTTCACTGCTTGTGACATAATTGGTGGCCGTAAGATGTCTTTATGGTGTCATGTCAGATGTCATTTCAGCAACAGCTGCCTTGTTGCGGAAATGTGGTAATGAACTTGACTACCAATGTATTACTTACTTACTTTATGACAAATATCTGCAGCGTTCTGCACTCATTTATTACTCCGATAATAATAATAAAAAAGCTCCACAAATGTCCTTAGAAGTCATTGTGTGGTCAGTAAAATCCATGCAGTGACCATCATATGCCGCTTTCACTGCGAGATTGACTGCAACTGGAGATGCTTCCTGCCCAAAGCATCAAAGTCCGTGACTCTTTCAAGATCCCTGGATGATATGAGTTATGAGCCAAACTTCTGCTTCAATAGAGCATTTCACATCTACCGATGAAAGTTTATTTTTGAATGTTTTTCTTTTACAACTTTTAAAACTAATTACTTTTAGTTTATTGTTACTCTTAAAAACCTTAGTTGATCATTTTAGGCATCATTTATTGTATTTAAATGTACAGATAAGAGGCTATAAAGCAAAAATAACTCCAAATTGAGATTTACTGTTGCTAAAACTAAAAAAAAAAAAGAAAAGAGAAAAATATGACAGCTATTTAGCTCAACAGGTGACTTTAACTTTAGATTTATTTATCTTCACTGAAAATACAGCTTTGTACCAACAAGTATACCATTATTCACCAACCACTTACCCGGCACGTATTCAACCTTATTACATGCCAAATATGAGGCCAGATTGTTAGTAATTATTAGTTGCTCTTGAAAGTACATTCACTGACTTCCTCCACGGCTGGAGGATTTAAGCAATATTCATAATTTTAAAAAAAAATACAAACAATATGAAGTTCTTCTCGGGTGTTTTAATAACTGGGGCTTCAGAAATGACATTGTTTGAGCAGGAAGACAGAAAAGGGAGGCGAGGGGGGGTAGTACTGATGTTCACTGGGTCATCTGGGCTTCCATAGTCTGGGCCGCCCATTCTGGAGCTGCCTGGCGAATCTTTTCTAGCAAGTTGTTGACTTGAAAACACAGAGACTGGATCTGTTTGTCCCAGGTGGGAAGGGGTTCCCGGGCTGCCAGAGACACAGAGAACAACCAGATGAAGGAAGACATGCAGGCTGTGTGACACTGCTGAGGAATCCAGTTTGACGAGGCTGCCCCCTTCTGGACGCTAGTAACAGTTTTGCTTGTGCAAAATGGTCCATTTTGCTCTGTGTATAGGCAACTAAAAAGTAATTGCTGCAGATAAAGTGAAATGAAAAAACAAAACAAAAAAAAAACAACAAACAAACTTACACAGTTATGTTGCCACAGCTAACTTCTAATGAAAGGGTAGCATCTCCAAACAACATGTTTTATGTTGTTTGTTTTTTGCTCTCTTGGACAAAAAAGAACTGAACTGAAATGCCAATATCCCATAAATTCCTAAATTAATTAATGAGGTTATATAAAAAAAAAAAAAGGTCAGTTGATCAAAGAACACACAGCAGTAAATAAACCAAAGCTGTCCAACAAATATATAAATATACATTTTGCATTCAAGAAAAGAAAAAAAAATAAAAAGACATCTTTGACTGTAAATATGTTCTACCCAGAATGCCTCAACGCAGTTTAAGTTTCACCTGGTTAAAGTTCTGCAAAATAAATAAAATAATAATAATATTGAGCACTTTTGGCAGTATAATTATTAATCAATTATTCATAAATAAATAAACAGATCAGCCCTAGACGGTATTAATGTTAAGTCAAGTAGAAAGAGCTGAGCTTTCTACATGTTGATGTTAGAAGAATTATTTTAGCTGCAGATTTATTGTTTGCTCTATATCAGTGGTCTCCAACCTTTTTATCACCACGGACCGATCAAGACGTGGCAACTTTACTGCGGCCCGGCGGGGGGCGGAGGATGATGGGGTGGGGGGGCAATTTTTTTTCCCGATCTTCCCCTTACGACAATCTTAGAACTTTTCGAGTTCTGAGATTGACGTTGGCGATAATCGTAACCGATCATCCTGCCTGTGTGGTGTCTTACATAGAACATAGGGACCGCTCTGATCTAAAATCAGGCATGTTCAACATATTTGATTATGTGGGCCCGATTATCGCACATAATCAAACTGGGAACTGGGAGTGACATGGCGCAATCGAGAGTTCATGAGGATTATATCAACAGAAATGATAACAAGAGGAACTGGAGCGAAACTGGTACCGCAGTTGCTAAACTTCTCATCATTAACGTGACATAAGTAGGTTATAAAGATAAGGCTATTTGTTCAGACCAGGCTTGACGCTGACACTACCTCGCTTAAAATGAGTCCACAAACTATCACTACTGCTTCTACATCGTCACCCGTGTTTGTTTATAAATTCACATTTGGTGTTTTGGGAATTTTACTGGATTTTCTTCTGGAATCGGGATGTTCGTGACTGGAATCAGTTCTTGTGGTGTGTTGCTCCTGCCGTGTGGCTGGACACACAAACCGATTGATCCTGTTGGACTTTTATCAGCTTGTGTCGTGTGTGAACTAGACCTAAAACGCTCTTCTCGTCTCTACCACTGTCCTAACGCTCTCTGACTCTGGTCGCTATGGTTCAAAACGTTATTTTAAACGTTTATACCCTAAAAATAAGACACAGATGCGCAACAAAAACTAACATTTTACTTTTCTGAAAATTTTAACGACTAACGGAGCCCTGAGCTTTTTCTCCCATCTGGGAGAGATAAGAGACAATGACACCCAAAGTGTTGCTAATGCTCAGGCTACTTGGTCTCTACGTGGTGAAGCAGTTTTAAGCTTCATTCCCTCATTAACGAGCCGGTCACCAGATCATGTAGAGCAGCTTGGAATGTGGGAATCACCTACCGGGATAAATCCATTCTCTTGTCTCTTCTCTCGGCCTTTTCCCTTCACAAAGAAACTTTACAAATACACCTGATTTGTTTCTGACTCATTTTGCTGCTTGTGGCTCAATGTTGGTGTGCAAGACGTAACCGAGAGAATCCAGTTAGAGGATTTTCAAAATAAAAGATCCTCCAGAATCAAATAATACATAAAACGGAAATATTTAATTATTTCTCGCGCGGCCCGATACCGGTCCGTGCTCTATATGATCAAACGTTCACTAAAGAAATACCACTATTGTATTTTTGGAAAATAATTATTTATTTTCCTTCTTTAAAAAAGACAATTAATTACCTATTTATTTCTACTGTTTTTATTTAATTCTAATAAACATAAGTGGTTAAATAAAAAAAAACATAAGTGGTTAAATAAAAAAATAAAAAAAGGTCATACAATTAGTTCTAAGAATAATCGGTTACTAAAATAATCTTTAGTTGCGGCCCTAAACTACTCATGAACAGTTTCTGTTTCGTGGCTCAGCATCACGCAGTAACCGGCCGCGGACGCCGGGGAAGATTTGTTTACATGAAAGGCTGTACTTGGTCTCCTAGGTGATCCCTGGTGATCCCGAGATCACCAGGGATCCCTGCAAAGTTTGCCCAAGCTCTACAGGGCAAAGTTTGCCTTGTGGCCCTCGGCCCAAAGCATCCGACTGCCTCCAGGTGCTTACCTCTGTTTTCCCATGATGCATCCTGGTACCAAGTGTTTACTAGATCAACAAAAGATTCACCCGACACCCCAGATAACGTTTCTAATGTGCAATGAGCTCCAGCTATCTGCGCATTCAGACGCATCACATTTTCCTGCTTCTGACATGTCAACTTTTATGGTTTGGTATATTATTGTACTTACACTTGAACAAAAAAAAAAAAAAAAAAGAAAAATGAAAAAGGACAGCAACCAGATCACAGAGACTCACTTTCAAAGTGAACGATGCCATCTATCTGGTCAATGAAGCCGTTCATGCGTCCCTCAGTGATCATCTGAGACGCAATCTTCTCAGCCTAGACACAGAGACGTTGTTTGCTTATTGCTGGTGAAACACATAATCTGTAGGACAACACGCACATCCGCAGCAGAGCGAACGTCCTGTTTGAACATGACAACGTTAAGCCGTCACCTTCGCCGGGGGGATTTCCAGCAGCGCTCCCAGCTCCTCGAACGTGATGTTGTTGTAGAGTTTGCTGGCCGACAGCAGGTTGTGCTCGATCACGGCTCTGTCCAGGATGCTGGACCCTGAAACGAGAGAGTTTCTCTAGCTGTTGCCAAATTTGTAAAGTTAAAAAAAAACAACACATTTTCTTCATTTTGTTGGGGTAAAAATTATTCCAGATATGGAAAATGTGCCACTGTTCTTCTCTTTGATCCTTTTGGACCTCTGACATGTTTGCAGGGTCCATCCTCCCTATAAAGTCGTGTGTCATTTCACATGGACAAAACAACCAACTACAAGAAAAGTCATTTTGTTACATAAATGTAGGTGATAATTAAAATCGGTGTCGGCCGATGTTGGTCAATTAAAAAAAAAAAGAAATATATATATATATATCTGTATCGATTCTGTAAATAAAAGTGAGATGATATTAACGTTTTGTTGCCATTTGTGTTTCTGGAAGGGGAGGGGCTTGGCCGTGTGACAGTGACGCAGCAGAGGATTGTGGGTGTTTTCCCAGAGCACAGAAGCAATATCAGCACTGTGGTTGTTTTTTCACAGTGTTGAAAGCATAGATAAATATTGGATAATAATTACATATAATTATCGGCCCAAATTTTCAGATCGTTGCATCCTGAATAGCTTTATTTCAGAAAAGCAGCAAATCTGCCATTTTCATGTAAAAGGATCGGTTCCAATCTTTTTTGTTTGTCCCTTTAAACTTTTCCGACAAAGAAATTAAACTTTGTGAAGATGTATGTTTGGTTTTCAATGAAACGTACAGATTGTTTCAACTCTAAAGTTCCCTGAAAATAAAACAACTAAAACTAGAAGTGATAACATACCCAAAGGAATCTGCAAACATTAAATCTGCTTATTTTTTCTGTAAAGGAGAATTACAGTTATCGTCACAAACCATCAGCTCTGAATCAAAGCTCTGTTCAAACTTAGATTATTAAAAAGTTTATCTGCTGCAGATAAGATCATAACTGCTCATGTTTGATAAGCTTTGTTTGCACATGATAAAATGAAACTTTGGTGAACTACGCAAAGAACCAAATTACCTAAGGTCTCATAAAAAAGAAAAAGTTGGTCACAGCTGGTGTATAGCAAGGTTAAGCAACATATGAGTTTCTCTTGTGTAAAAAACAACGACAACAAAAAAACCCCATCAGTCCTGTGTTGTTACCGTCTGCCGTTGTGGCTTTCTGATGGGGCATCAGCATCGCAGCGAACTCTTGTAGCTGGTTCCCTCTGATGATTCGGTCCAGGTACATCTTCTCCAGGATCCCATAAGCGGCCAGCTGCTGGCAGCGCTCATCTTTGAAGAGGGTGGCCAACATACGGGAGCGCTGCTGTCCTGCAGCGGATCAAAAATAGAATGTTGGGAAGCACGGTGCAAAAAACCCCCAAAAAAAACACCATCGGCCAAAGTTATCAAGTTTTCAAAATACTAGAATCGGTTCGATAAGTAAAACTGGCCGACATTAACAACCGACAATTACTTCCATCTTGTTTCAAGAGGATGGTGGCAGGGTTGGTCATGTGATATTTGCAGTAGTCAGAATTAGCAAAATAATTTTTCTTGCGAAGCGCTTTAGCTAACTTTGAAAACATCTAGTATACTTAACTTCCCCTAAATAAATGTTCCCAATAAATCCTAATCCTAATCCTCTAGGCTGCTTGGTAAACTCTCTGTTTGAATAAAGCTCGACAATCTGTGTTGAAGCTTTGGTTATTATAGCCAGTAATTCATGCTCTTATTTTGAAGTCTGTTTACGCAGCAGTCCTGTTTCCTCTCCTCACATTCTCTCTTTTGTTTTAAAGCCGGGCAAGTTTCCCCAAGAAACTTAATTGACCATTCGTGGCGAGTACGCTACAAATGAACAAATGTTTATGTTTAGTTTTTTGATTAAGATTGGTATATATTGATTATTGGCCAGCAATAGTAATATGGAATATACTGAATGAAATTTTCATATTAATGCATCCCTAATTTAATGACAAGTAAGGAAAGAACTGATGAGATCATTTCTGAAAAATGTAAGTCAAAGTCAGATTTCCTGCACCTGCGGAGGCCAGGATGGTGCAGTTCAGGGCGTGTTTCAGTGCCTCCAGGCGTTCAGTTTCATGGACGATGGACTTATAAGACAGCTCGTTGTATCTCTGCGCAGCTTCAATGAACTTCCTCCTGAAATCAAGGACTCTGGCGTAGCACACCTGGCAAAGAGCAACAGCTTCAGTCGCAGGACAACAGGAGGACAGACGTCACCGTAAAGACTTTGCACCTCGGAGGAAGGCTGTGTTTTCGCTTAAGAGATGGCGCACCTTATAGTGGATCTGCAGCTGTTCGTTCGACGACTCATTCTGAAGCAGCGAGGCTCTGTTGATGTAGGCCTCCGCTTGCACAGGGTCGTCGTCCTCTAAGTAGAGCCGGGCAATTTTTAGGTACGTGTCCAACTTGTAGTCGACGTTATATTGCCTGTGTTTAGGGGAGAAGCAAAGAGGCGTTCATATACGTGAAACTTTTACAGAGATTTGAACGTTAATCTGTAAACAAGCTACGTACTTTTGCCCGGTTTCCAGAGGAATGCCAACTAAAACTTGCGCGGCGTTTCTCCAGTCTCCCTCCTTTTCATAAATGGTTGCTAAGTGCTGTCTGATTGAGGCCACCTGAAGACACAGGAGCATTATTTAGCCATGCATATTTTCTTTAACGTTACAAGGAATTAAAGCTGAAGTATCCAACTTTCATAAGAAATATATATATATTTTTTTACATATTTGTTTAAATTGTCACTCCCCGTCAGTAGAGCCTGTTGTGAATGCTAAGGTTAGTTAGCATGGCCACCGATGACGGCAGTTTTCCTCTAACAGTGAATTGTTTCTCAATAAGTTTACGAGGTTGCTTGACAACACTAAGACCCGCCCTCTTGCTCTGATTGGTGGTTTTTAACTGGGAGCGACGGAGAAGTTCAATCTTTTCACATATTATCTGTGCCGTCTTATACGGTTTAAACAAATATGTAAAAAAAAACAATTTTTACAAACAAAAGGAAATCTCTGTGGAAGTTGTGGCAGAACATAAAGAAATCTACCTGTTCCTCAAAGGAGATGACCCTCGGCTGGATCTTTTCCAAGGTGAAGTGATACACCGCTTTGGCCGTGGCGTCCGGCAGGTTGGGCAGGTGCGTGCAGAAGTCGGTCAGCAGCTGTCTCGAGATGACAAGGCTGACGTTCTCATTGACCACTGCAAAAACAAAACAAAAAGCGTACAATTTCCCAGTCGCTCGAAGAAACAGACTTGTAGATGAGGCTGGCCACATGAGAACAATATCTGTGATGCATACTCGCTTCGACAAAGGCCTTCAAGGACTCCAGCTGCTCTGCATCCGTCAGCTGAATGGCTTTCTCCAAAATCTGTCGATATCTGCAGAGAGATTTTACTGATAACATGCACTATGAAGGTTTCCTGTGAAAGTCTTCTTAAAAATGTGAAATAAATGTTTAATGCTAAGGTAATGAGAGGAAACAAACAGTTTAGCAAGAAAACGGAAAATACCAATCACCAGGTCAGTGATTGAAATTGATCATTTTGCTGCAAGTCAAAAGTAGAAAATTCTTATTTTTTCGTCCTGATCAACTCAACATCCGACATGTCGTTGTAGTTTAAGTCATTCACTTTTAGAAGAACAAAATAATCGTTACAGACTGATTTTTTTTTTTTTTTTTTTTTGGATACAGATAGGAACCATTAAAAATGGAGTTTAATATGCATCTTGTTCGGTATTTGCCCGTCTTCATAAGAACATACACTCAGAGGATTTTATCAGCAATATTTGCGGATCATTTGAGATTCTCCCTAAACCCATTAAGCATCGCAATGTGTCTGTGTGATACGACAAATAGCCCAATTGTAACTCGTTTTAGTTGTTTTATTTCTACCTGCACATTAAAAAGCAACGTTAGCTTCCATGCAAGTCAGCAAGCATCGCGAAAGTATATCAGTAACCCAGAGTAACCTCTTGCTTCGTGAACACAAAATACTCTTTAAATTGCACTACACTGTCAGACTGAAGCGTTCAGTCTAACGAATTGCTATGTGGCTGATATAACTGAGTGAATGGTATTAGCATAGCTAACTCTAGCAAAGCTACATTGCTACTAGCTAAACACGAATGCGGCGTTTCCGTTGTGAACTGATTTTTATTGTCCGCTGATGGTGACGTACTTGGCAGCAAGGTCCTTGTGAGAGCCGGTTGAATTCATCAACTGTGCAAGCTCCTGTCTCACTTCTGCCGCCATCGTCGCGAAATGTGTTGCTAAAAAAATGTCAACAACAACCGGTGGTTTGCGAAGCCTCTGCGCCTCTGCGGGCTGGCAGTGCGCGAGCTGAGCTGCCTACCTTCCTTCTGCGAGTCACATGAGCGCGCACGCTGAACGCTCTGACGTCAACAGTACGGCTGCGGTATGTGTCGTTATCGCGTTAGAATCCCTGTAATAATTTGTAAAAGTAAAAGCAGATATTTTAACACTTATTTAGCAAGTTTGGATAGATAAAAATAATCATTTTTTGGTGTGTCGTCAATAAATTATCCAGTTCAATATTGCTTCTTTGGTGAAAGTAAACCACTTATACTGTTCAACACTCTGAGACAGTAGATAATATCAGCACGACTAACCAAGAGAGACGGCACTTTCGAGTGCAGCTGTAATTTGTCATATACAGGTAAAATGTCTACCATAAAAAAAGATCTGTAGTTGCAGTGTCTGATGCTGTTTCTGGATAAATCAATTAAAAACAAAGGGCAATGGATTCCAGAAAAAATGACCAGGACTAAAACCAAGCCCACACCATAATTAAGTGGATTTGAAAGTTTGTCTTTTAAAAAAAAAGAAAATAGAAAAAAAAAGCTAGGAGATCCAGCAAAGACCGAACACACAGTATGATCAATACATCATCATAAATGTTTTGGAGTGTTCTTGTTGGTGCTATTTTTATACTTTCATCGGTTTTAAAGTGTAAATTGTAATTCTTTATAAAGAAAACCTGCTTAATATCACCGCTGTTTAGAATTTATATATTTCTTAAATGTGTTTCAAGTTTGTGACGACGCTAATTACATTCCTATTATGAGTAAAAACTGCGCTGTACCTTTAAACAAAGTGTCACCGTGACGTCGAACGTGGAGGGCGTGGCCGCTCTGTGAAATGTCAGGGAGGAATGGCGCTCGGCGCGGTATTTTGAACAATCGCCTTTTCCTTTCCTCGCTTCACCTGGAAACGCTGCCCAGCGTTAAAATCTCGGGTAAGCACGGCTGCACATCGGCCTCCCCTACGCTTGACTGCAACGTATCCCACCGGAAGCTGTAAAGTTAAGGATGTAAATAATGTTGAGGTATAATGTTGTGCTAGCTAGCTCGGGTTAGCCAGCTCAGCAACTTCGCTAGTACAGTCAGTTTGTCCTGCCCGCTGGACTGGCTTCACGAAGCGGCTGCTGCTGATCATAAAGATCGCCAGGAAGGCGCAGAGTTTCCCTAGAAACGATCATGTACAGTATGGCGAATGTTTCAATTATTTTGGGACACTTTTTTTCAATTTAGGATATTGTGTGAACCGTCTGGTTAGTTAACTTACCATAATGTCAATGCTTCAGCTGGACAATGACAGGTTATGGTCGGTCTAGTGACGCGATTTTTGTTCTTTTAAGCGACTGACCTGTTAATACGAGATGTGTAAATTATTACTGATGGGCACAAGTCGAATCAGACACACAGTGGAGCCTGTTTTATTGAAACGCATAGTTACAGCAGCTTGAACTTGAATTGTCCAAGCTGCTGTGCTTCTGAATGGATTTCTCAGGTGACAGGAGCAATTAATGAAAGCTAGCTTTGTTTACACTGTCAGTGTGTAGAAAGAGTGTACCGCATCTCCGAGTACACGTTTACAACAAGTTTCTTATTAATTTCCGGCCTTGTTTCAACTCGGTTTTTTGTTTTTGTTAACGAGTTGTTTCTGTAAAAGTCGCGGTCGACCTGGGGGGGTCAAGAATATGAAATGGATAGTGTTAGCCGGAGAGCTAACCGAGTTGATGACGAGGTAAAAATGGCGGATCTTTCGAAATCCAACTCCGGCCTGAAATAGTAACGCAACGAGCTTGACGCTTTCCCCCCGGTCTTTTACCCCAAGCTGTTGCTTTTAATGCAGCCCGCGGTTGTCGGCTCTCCTTCCAGGCTCACGGGGAAACACTTGGAAGCAGTGAGTGTGTCTGTGTGGAGTAAATATGGGGCGGGCGGGCGGCGGAGGAGGAGGTGGGGGGGGGGGGGTTCATGTATGAGCGTTTCGCTGGATTAATGTGGAGCAGAGTGCGGCAAAGACAAAGATACGCCGGAGACAAACGGCGGGGCCTAGCGGACCCACTGTCAGCTGTCAGCTTCTGTCAAAAATCCAAATGTGCCTCCAGCTCATCACTGCGCTCAGTTAATCTTCCCTCCCTGGCAGCGAACATTACAGGTCAAGTTCTCAAAGCGGGCATTTTGATGTCAACTCACTGCTAGCTTTGGCTTGGCTAGCTCTATGTTTGTTTAACCCTCGGTGTGCATCGCTGTCCATTTAATGCACGTTTGCATTACGTGCTGCCGGTTGAATTGAACGTCGTGCTCTGAAGTTGGTAGTTGAAAGGCTGAACCGTTCTCTTAATTTCATCCCCATTGTTTTTGTTTCAGTTGCCATGGCAAAGCAAGGGAGGTATTTTGGATTGCAGCGTGCTTCACAGAAGGAATAAAAAACACACACTACAGTTGGCAGATAAATACATGCAAACCAAGTGTGACATCTATAGACAAAAGCTATAGGTTGTGAATGTAAAACTGTTAGAAAATACATCTTTGATAGAAATAGGGTTTTTGAGAGAACCATAGAAACTAACTGCTTTAGTCTTGGTCCTCAATAAGCACATCTCTGCTCATATTTAAAACTAGTTCCAGCATTAAATGTTCATTAGAACTTAAAGTTTATGGATCTTTGAAAAAGTGTTGTGTTGTTATGCCATTACCACATTTCTTAAACGGCCTCAAAACAACATTATTGATTATCGCTATGATTTATGGGACAATTTATCGTTCAGCAAAATTTATTACCATGACAGTGCAGCAATAAAAAAAAGTGGATGGGGTTATTTCAAGATATTTTCATGAACTTCACTCATGAACAGTTTTTTGTCTTGTTTTTTTGGGGGGGTGTTTTATGGATTTGTTTCATTTGAGACTTGTATTCCATTCAGTTTTGCTCTTGTTTTCTCATTTTTGACACATCTAGTAGAAATGTTTTTTTTGTTTTTTTTTAATTATTATTTTATTTTTTGTAGGTCTAACGCAGAGCTAAGACACAGCAAGCATGGATGTGGTGTCACCGGAGCTCAACAGTCTCCTTCCTGATGAAATCATGGATACGGAGGCCATAGAGGAGGTCCCTCACTCCCAGTCAGAGCCCACGCAAGACACGTCTGTCCCCATGGAAACCGATGCTCCCGTGACATCGGAAAGTTTAAATATCTGCTCCAACGCCGCTCCGACGGAGCTCGTCCAGGCCGTGACCACCGCTGCGGCTGCAGACTCCGCCCCCGGGAGTCAGTCTTCCGTCACGATTTCCGCCTCATCGACCTTGTTCACCATCAAGCCCGGCTTGGCTACTTCCACAGCTGCGACCAAAACCACAGACAGCCTCACCGGGACGACGGTTTCCGTGAGCGGCACACAGAAGCTCGTGACTCCGTTCGCCTTTTCTGCCGCCAACCACCAGATCATCCTGAATAAGGTGGCCTCGGCTCAAGCCACAGAGGCGGCGAAAGCTGCGGCTGTCCCGGCCCAACTCATCAAGCAAGAAGGGCAGAAACTTTTGGTCACGACGATAGGGAAGTCGGGGCAGCCCATAGTGCTCCAGTTGCCCCACACGGGCAGCAAACCCGGGGTTTCACAGACTTCAGGGGATGCGAAGTCTCCAACGCCGCAGTTCAAAGTGGTGACTATCGGTGGGAGAGAGCTGAAACCAGTGGTGGGGAGCGCTGGCAACCAGGTGACCACATTACAGGCCCAGCAGCTGAAGACGGTGCAGGTAATAATGCTTAGTTTGTGTTCATAGCACAATAAATGAAAGCAACGCCAACTGAGGATTTAACATGACCACCATTGTATCAATGACCTGAGTTAGCCAGTTTCACACTCTGTCTTCTGGTTGGAGAATAAAAGCCTGTCCTTTTTTCACCTGAGTGGTGAACGCACTGTACATAAACACGTACAGGCCATGATGACTGAAACAACCGACTGAAGACGAGCCAAAGTTTGCTCTACTGTCAGTAACTGCGTTTCCATTACAAATGTGCACAAAACTTTGGTGATGTTCTATCAGTTGTGAAAAAGCACAATTGTGCAATTGCTGCGTTTCCATTAAATAAGAAACGCAATGAAAATCACAGCTGAATTAGCGTTTCTTCATGCTATAAGTCATTGAATCATCCTCCTACTACTTGCTGCCGTCTTCTGTTTGTTTTCTTTTAGCAACATCCGGTTGTTGTTCATGAGATTCGTGTTTCCATTGTAGTTTTGTCAAATTCGCTAATTTCAATAAATTCAACAAAAAACCCCCTCCTCCTACCACAACTTTTCTTCTTTGCCAAAATTGCCATGTTTCCATTAAGCAAATTTATTTTCATAATTCCAATTTGCGCAATTTTATTGTCAATCGAAATGCAACTACTGAGGTATATATAAAGGAGCCGCACGAAGATTCAAGAAGATATTTACTAGGGATGCATCGATTGAAGATTTTAAAGGCCGATCATCAATCTTTAAAACCCCTTAACTAGAGGTGCTGTGGTGGCACAGGGATTAAGTACAACCCGTAGTCCTGGATGGAGCCGTCGCAGGTTCGATTTCATAATCGAAATCAAAAAAATCAACAGCAAAAAAAAAAAAGTATATATATATATATATATATATATATATATATATATATTAATTTTTTTTAAGTGACCTTACAGATTTTTATTATGCTATGTAATATTTAAAAATGAAAGTCCAATAATTATTGGGACAATTTATCTTCTAGCTAAATGTGTTATTGGGACAGACCTAATCAGCGCCACAATCTTATGCTTTTCATTTGAATGACACTGATTATTTTTCACAATATTGGTGTAAAAACTTTTGATGTCAATGCATTAGGATTTTTTAAAATTGCTTTTATTAACAAATATCCAAACTTTTTCTCATGTGGGCCAAAGTCAAAAGCGTCAGTACTTAAACACTAAAATTACCAAAAATGTTGTGATTAAAAAAAAAGGAAAGTTACCTACTCAACAATAAACTATTATTTTTATGAATTCTACTGTTTTATATATATCACAATAGGATTGTAGATCCAAAACTTGAAATGTTTTTTTTTTTTCTTGTCAAATCAAAAACATCCAGTTTGCTTGTCATTCTGGGCTCAAATGGAGAAAACTAAAGCAATATTTTGTCTATTCTCTGCAATAAAAAGAAAATATTGCTCAGTTTTCATTTTAAAACACTTGCTGGACTTGGCTGAGTTTTAATACAGCAATTGGGTGTATTTTAAGCGTATTTTAGACTGCCAATGAGGAGATGTGGTCCTAGTTACCATGACAATGGAAAGAAACCAGAAAGCTTGGAAAGAATGATGACTGTGTGTTTAACATTTTTGTGTGTAGATTTGAATTTAAAAGTTGTAGTTTTGTGCTTTTTCTTTATCGGGGGTCCTCAAAAAAAAAAATCAGCTGCAAGTGACGCCGATTTATTATTTTCTTTCCTTTTATTATTATTATTATTATTTTTAAATTGCTCACGTCCTGTAGATCCCCAAGAAAACACCAGCATCCTCAACAGCTCCAATCAAGTTCATTATCACAAAGACGGTCAACAGCAAAGGTCTGAGTCCTCAGACGTCTGTGACTCCTGTGATCGCAGGTAGGCGTGTCCTCTGACGCGATGACGACCTGCTGCATTCAATGCATGTCTGCTTCGTTAATGCCCCGCGGTGCGTTTCCAGGGCGCGTGGTGACACAAACGTCTCCGGTGATGTCGCCGAAAACCATCACGCTGTCCGAGCCCCACAGCACTACGATCCAGAGCATTCCTGGCAAAAAGATCGCCATCTCGCCTCTGAAGACTCCCAGCAAGGTGAGCTGCTGGGAGACCTGCTGGGTTCATCAAGGCCTTTTTTATGCAATATTAGAAATGCATTAAAAGATGTAAATAATACAAATTCTTTTTAAAATAAGAAAATGAACATTTTATTGGCTAAAGTGCAAAAGCACAGCATTCCTGAATGCTTGATCATTTGTAGCAAAGGACACATCTGCAACAATAAATAAATAAATTTAGCATAAACGTGAAAAAAGGTCAGCCCTTTCTGCTTAATTTAATATCCATACAGCTTAGGGCTAATTTACTGATTATTAATTGTTGTTTTTATTGTTAACTAGATGGCAAAAGGTGTTTAATAGGAGAGGTTGTTTTGTTTTTTTGTTGTTTTACACGACAGGGTTTCCTCCTGAAAACTTGCTAGGCCCGATGGTTGGGGCGTAGGCAGTTATTCATCCAGTGGCCCGTTGTGTTTTTGAGTTAAAAAATGTCTACAATTGACAGGAAATTTGAAAATATCACTTGATAATTATATGTTATTGGAAAATTAATATCTGAACACCAGCTATAAAGTCTTAAAAGATGCAAACATTTAAGAAAACTAAAATAAATAAGCAATGCTAAGCCTGGTGGGGGCACAAGTAAAGCCTGGTGGCCCGCCAGGCTTATAATACACTGAATTAATTACTGAATTGTCGATTAATTGTTAACTTCAGTATAGAGACTCAAAAAAAGACCAATTGCTAAAAGAACAGCTCACTCAGAGCAGTAATTAAACTAAAATTGTGCATTTTGCTTTGGAGATTTAAAAAATAATATTCTTTCCGTGTAAAAACGCTCCACTCAAAACTCAAGTGAATATTTTGAGCTTCACTTGCTTTAAATTCTGTAAAAAGACAAAATCTTTTGGTAAGCACAATTATTAATCAAAACACTAATCAATAGATCAGCTCTTCACAGCATTGATGTTAAGTTGAGCAGAATATTAAGTATGTTTTTTTTTTTTGCTAAAATTATCAAGCGTATGCTAAAGGAATGCTGGTATTGCATTTCATGCAATACAATAATATTCATATATATATATATATATATATATATGTATTTATAGATATTTTTTTTTTGTGTGCCTAAAGATAAATTGCTTTCGATTCAGATAAAACCTAGCTTAGACACTGATATGTAAATATTTAATCTGCATGTTATTTGTGTCGTCCAGGTAACTGTGGTGTCTGTGGCTTCCCCGCCGTCCAACACCAGCCAGAAGTCAGTAGCTCTGCCTGTCAATGTAGCACTTGGCCAGCAAATTCTTGCAGTCCAGCAGTCGGCGCCTGCATCTCCGGTCAAGGTGGCCACCAGCCAGACGACGGCGCAGGTGAGGCCACCTGCTGCATGTCTGCAGAGTCGTCTGCTCTCTCTTTATTCCAGTTATGGGTTTTCTGGTCAATGACCCCGCATTTATTCGCCTGAAACCTCGTTCTGTTGTTTCTTTCTGAACCGCCTCAGAACATTAAGCCTGTCCAGTCCGTCACCGTGGGAGGAGTGGGCGGCTCCCAGTTCAAGACCATCATCCCTCTAGCCACCCAGCCGAACGTACAGCAGATTCAGGTGCCTGGAAGCAGATTTCACTACGTCCGCCTCGTCACGGCAACCACAGCCAGCACGGTGGGCCAGCCCAGCGCTCCCAACACCAGCTCAGTGCCCACGGGTAAACTACACTCCTTCTTCTTCCCCTGCTAATTCAGAGCTAGCTTTCTTGTGTTGGCAGAAAATGGGGATGAAACGATTGATCGCGATGAATCGATTATTGAAATGATCATTAACAAATTCAGTAATCGATTAATCGTTAACTGGACAATACAGGTAACGATTGCGTTTAAGAATTGAAAAGGGAATTTAAATGCTTATTTGTATTTAAAGTATTGTTAATATTTTAGAAAAGGCTTAAATGAAATGAAATGAATCAAATGAAAAATCTGCCGACTGTGCGAATTTTAACATCGGTTAATCAAATAATCGTTAAGAATAATCAATTAATATTCTGTAATAGAAAAAATTGTTAGTTGCTAAATAATGGTTGGCAACTGTTTGTTGCTAGCAATTAACTACTTGCATCAATAGTTACTTCACTAAACTAATGCTATGTTGTATTTTAGTCAATAAAATGTTTATTTTCTTATTATAAAATGAAATTTAGTTACTCATTAGCATCGTTTAATGTTTTCTAATATTTTATAGCGACTTAAATGAAAAATCTGCAGAATGTGCCAATTTTTGACTTACCTGAATAATCGGCAATTAATCGATTACTAAATCAATCGTTCGTTGCAGCCCTACTTGGAAAGCATGCCTGGACCTCACCGTGTGTGTTTTATGTTTTCCAGGTAAACCTTTAGTGGTGAACACCGGAGCGGTCAGGATGTCGGTCCCAGTCGTCCAAGCACAGACAATGAAACAAGTAAAGCAGAGGCTGTGTGGTCGCTGGTTTCTGGGGGAGTTTGTGTGTCTGAAATGTTCCTAAGCTGTCCTCTTGCATTCTACTGCCTGTAGGTGGCGCCTAAGCCCTTGACATCTGCACCACAAGTGGTCACCGCCACTCAGACGCAGCAGCGGCTCATCATGCCCGCCACCCCTCTGCCCCAGATCCAGCCCAACTTCACCAACCTGCCCCCAGGGACCGTCCTCACATCTGCCCCCGGTGGCAGCAACGTGGGTTACGCCGTTGTTCCAGCACAATACGTCACACAGGTTAGCGCTACTTTTCTTTATTGGTTTTCTTGAAGCACATATAGAACATTTCTGATGTGGTAACGTCTTTTGCTGCAGCTCCAGCAGTCGCAGTTTGTGACGCTCGCCAGCAGCTCTAGTTTTCCTGCGTCCAGCAGCATCCAAACTCAGGCCAAACTCCCTTATAATGGGTAAGACAGGAAAGCTTTTATTTTATTTGGCTTTTATACTTATTGTTTACAGATTGTATTTGCTTTATCTCTAATGATGTTAGATGCTATACTTGTTCTCTTTGTTTTGTGCGTGTTGTAATATAATTTGTTGCTTTAAAGCGTGTCGGCAGCAGAGACAACCTCGAGACCCAGAAAACCATGCAACTGCACCAAGTCACAGTGCCTCAAGCTGTAAGTCTGACTGCTTTTGCTTCATTAAAGTGGTAGTGGGACATGTGTTCACTGTCAGGGTTCATCCAATATCCTGGAAAAGTATCGAATTTGCTTTCATCACTTTCAAGATCTGGAGACGGGTGAAAAAAGGAAGAATGAGTGAGGAAAAAATTTGAAAAAAATTACACAATAATGGGTGATTTTTAGTTTATTTTTTACATTGAATGATCAATTTTTATGTTTAAATTGCCTCATCACAAGATTAACTTTTTTTCATTAGGATTGTGGTTTTTGACGATCGATTAATCGCATAACAAAGTAATATGAGCTCCAATTTCCATTCTGATGATTAAGATTTTTTGTAATTGCAATTTTGTACAGAGACATCATAATGCATTTTATTTATGGTTGCAGGTGTGTGTGTGGTTTTTATGTTAGTTAAATGTATAGTTTTTGGTTGTTTTGGGGTTTTTTTATTTTAGGATATGTAAAATGTCTTCCAGTGTTAATTGTTGTTTACTAAATGAATGTTTATTGGTAAAGAGAGTGAACATGCATTATCAATGATGATTAGCATTATCAATTGTGAGTTTATTGCTATTTTTTTCTTTATTTTGCAAATATGGTCCAAAACATTGGATTTAAATGATGCTAACTCCCTCCTGCAGGTGGCAGAATTTCTTTACTTCTGCTGCCTCAGACTTGATGTCGAGTTCCAGTCCTTTAAACAAAGTTTAAAGGATTTTAGAAAATTCTTAGACAATTTTAGCGGAGATGCAAAGCATCAAATTAAGTTTTCTCATGTTTCCTCCCTCAGGTACTGTGACTGCTTTGCAAACGGAGAGTTTTGTAATAACTGTAACTGCAACAACTGCTTCAACAACCTGGAGCACGAAACGGAACGACTCAAAGCCATTAAGGTAGTTTCCAGGTTCGGTGTCTTCAGAGATACTGTCGCTTAAACCGTTTGATGGATACTGAGAGGAAGTTTGTTTGTTTTTTGTTTTTTTTTACAGACCTGCTTGGACAGAAACCCAGAGGCCTTCAAACCTAAAATTGGCAAAGGCAAAGAGGGCGAGTCGGACCGCCGGCACAGCAAAGGCTGCAACTGCAAGCGGTCGGGCTGCCTGAAGAACTACTGCGAGTGCTATGAGGTTTGTGTACCTCTGTCTCATTCAAAACAAAAAAAAATTCCCCTTCTTTTTTTCTTTTTAATTAAGTTTTTTCTTATCTTGAAGGCAAAGATCATGTGCTCGTCCATCTGCAAATGCATCGGTTGCAAAAACTTTGAGGAGAGCCCGGAGAGGAAGACGCTCATGCATCTGGCGGACGCGGCAGAAGTGAGGGTCCAGCAGCAGACGGCAGCCAAGACCAAACTGTCCTCACAGATCTCAGACCTGCTGATGAGGACGACTCCCATTATATCAAGTGGAGGCGGGAGGTACTCAAACACTTCCATCCTTTTCTAACATTTACATAAATGGAAATGCAGCTATCAGTTTGTTTTGGTTTTTTGCAATTTTATATCCAAAATCAGTTTTCAGAACTATAATATACAAAAATGCACAGTTTAAAAATGTTTAATTTGAGCCTTCCTGCTGCGAGCAGTCGTTACTTAATTGAAAATTTAACTGAGTGACCATTATAAGAGCTATCAGAAATGGCGTTCCCCAGGGGTGTGTTCTTGCCACCCTTCTTCTCTTTTGTCCTCCAGGAGTGATGGACGTTCCGTCTAATCAAAATCCATATCGTCACCTTCATAAAATAATGGAAGGCAGTTTAATTTTAATTTGAACTGCAGCTGCCACTGTAAAATAACATAATCCATCTCAGCTCTGCAAACATTTGAACTTGAGGAAGAAAAAATCAACTCGAATAAACAGGCCGCTTTGCTTAAATCTCTGTCTTTTCTCTTCTGCCGCAGGCTGCCGTACACATTCGTGACGAAAGAAGTGCTGGAAGCGACGTGCGAGTGTTTACTAGAGCAGGCCAAACGGGCCGAACAGACTCGTCAGCCTCAGGCAGAGGCGGAGAGGGCGATCCTGGAGGAGTTCGGACACTGCCTCATGAGCATAATCAGCTCTGCCGGGAAAGCTAAAACAGACTGCGCCTCCATCAACTGCTAGGCCGAACTCTTCTGGCTCTCCGTCCGCAAACTCTTGGACAAGGAAGAGCCGGACCCTCTGGCTGCTCTCCGCAAACGCTGAAAGCGGAGAGATCCTCCAGACTGCTGGAGTTAAGCTGCATTAATAGACTTGAGCTGGAAAACAAAAGGACAGAGCACACTGCCTCCGAAACATGAACATCAGCCCGATTTAGTGCCCTGTAAGGGCTCTCCGGATCTCTCCTCCCCGTTTTTGTTTTGTACACTCTATTCTTTTGCCATCCTGACATTTTCCAAGAACCCCTGTATTTTAATGTCAACAGTTTATCTGTGTTTATCAGTAGACGAACTATCTTTTTTATATTTATTTTAACAAATTTTGTAATCAAGTGTGAGTGTTAATATGCAAGGTTTAGAGCTCTGCAGGCTGTCGATTATTAACCGAGGCGAGGCTAAGCTATTCCAGCAGCAGTAAATGGAGATTTTCTAGAGAGAGAGAGCGAGCCCTCCTCGTAGCAGCTGAACACACTCAGACTGATAGAGTTCCACATTTTCCCCAGGTGCTCTTTTGTGCTTTATTAAACGGATACTGCACATGAACTCACAGCTGACTTGAGAAAACATTCAATCCACATGACTGACGTTCCTGCGTGTCATAACAACAAATTACCGGGATTTACACCAGCTGTTTTCGTCCGACTTCAAATTTTGTTTTAACCCTCCCGCGGTCGTAAAAGAGTAAATTAACACCCTGCGCCGCGGTCCGGTGGGGTCGCACTAATATAACTTTAAGAAGCGCGACGATCGTGGGCGGGTTAAAAGTAACAGGTCCTCACTGCTCAGAAGCCCAGAATTCAAACAGGACTTTGCAACATTATACCCAAAATAAAAATTAAGTCAGTAGGTTAAAGTCATACTAGAGGTGCACATCCAACATAACTTGTTCTGGTTTTGGAAGGAGCTTCCCAGGTTTACTTGCTGCATTTGTTAAAGAAAAAAAAAAAGTATAAACCCAAGCCACCTTCCACAGTCTATTTTAGGGACGCACCGATCTGAAAATTTTGGCCAATACCAGGATCGATATTAACCTTGCTGTTATGGTTGATGAACCAATATTTACCGTTGACATGGCTTCTCTACTTCAGCTATGCAGCCCTCAATCCTGCTCTGTATTCCCATTCCTCTTCTTTTACAAAATATGTCATGATAACATCTAAGTATTATTTACATATTTGATACAGTTCAGATTGTTATACCTGAACTGTTACACACTTCATAACTCAGTCCCAGAGAAAAAGTTATTGATCAATTCAATTTCTATCATCAGTACAAACCCTCCTCAATTAGTAGTTCTCATTTTTTTTTGTATTGCTTTGCAAAATTGCTTGTTTGTGTTTTGCTTCAACTCCTCTCTCATACCATTCCATACACACTCCACAAATTGACACACATAATCCTCCTTGCAGTATGTGTTGTTTTTTGTTAATTAAGTTGACCTCTTAAATTGTACCTCCTCTTCTCCGTCACTAAACATTTGTTGAATGTTTCCAGGAAGTAAACCGATTCTTGTTTTAAACATAAGAACTGTTTCATGTTTAACCACATCCCATCTTTTTTGTGTTTGCTTTCAAAAAGAGCTTGTGCAGATTGTGAGCTATTCTGATTCACTATATTAGAATGGTTGTAAGTTGTTTTTTTTATTTATAAGTGTTTTTCTTAAGGTCATGTTGAGATTTTGCCTTTTCAGGTACGGTAATATTAGAGGAGCCTTATGATTAAGTATGCAACGTGTTTTGCCCAAAATTGAAATTGTCTTTTGATATAATTTACTTCATTTTGGATTTCCAGCAGATGTTATGGGGCAGGATCACATGGAGACACTTCATTTCAAATACTCTTCCCACTTCAATATTATCAATTTATTATTTTTTACTGTTGTATGTACAGAAATATTGCGGCTTTAAGATGACATATGCTGAGGTCTCATGTCGCCCTGGGTGGTCGCCCATATCAGAAACCGCCACTGGGTATATTGTTGAATTTTGTCTGCGTTTGAAACACTTCAATTTATTACAACTATTTTTATTCTATTTTACAAATAAGTCCCCTAAATCAGAGGTTCATATGGCGTCCACGTTGTATTTAGTTAACAGGGAATGTTTCTTTAACCAAAAGCTAGTTCCCTGAAGATTTAATTTTCTAATGCCACCACTTGATGGCAGTGTTCTTCCAATAGTGGTGCCTGCTGAACAACAGTACGGACAACTACGTCACCGCGCAGCTCAAAATGATACATTGCTATCAATTAAATTAAACTTAGGATACGAGCCTTTTTTTCGATCAATTATCATAACTCGTGAAAATACTTTGCTACAATAAAAAAAGAAACGGAACGTAGGCATAACGCGTCTCTTCACATTCCAACCGCTAGGTGGCCGTAGCGGCCAAAAGTGAGTAAGTTGAGCGTTACAGTTGGGTGGCGACACCTTTTTGGTTGGTTCGCTGCTAACAACCATTAACCCACAGTAGAAGAAGAGGAAGGCGGAAAACGATGTAGTGGACAACGTGCAGCTGCAGCGTGTTGGAGGAGTTTAAGAGTTTTTCTTTCTACCTGGGTATAAAAACTTTTAGTTGTCATTTTTCCGCTTATTATGTGCATTTTAAGCACGTTTGTGTACGAGACTGAATATTCATCGGTTTGCACGCTATTTCAAGAGGCGAGCTGGCGAAAATAGATTCTGCTGCATAAAAATGTAACTTTAACTGCTAAAGTTAATTAATTTGTGATTTCAAATGAACATTAATTTGTCCAATTTTGTTGTTTGACTTTTCACGCGACGCCACGTACTACGACTCACAAGTTGCTTTAGTTCAGTCAGAGTTCAATAAAGTGCAGCTGTAGTAACAAAATGATATTAATTAGAACATTGCTCGTTAAAACGTCTGACCTAATTTTGTTTTCCAGAATATGTTAATCAGGAGGAGCTGATTTTTACTCTTACAGGTACGTATTGTCATCCAGTTATGTTTCTGCCATGTGCATTGCTGTCCCAATGATTATATCAATCACTACCCATCTGACCCATGCATATGCATGTATGGGAGAGATTATGGATAAAGACCAAAATGAGGGCGCTTTTCTTAAGGTCATGTTGAGTGTTTTTGCCTTTTCTACACCAGTTAACATTTCCTCATTGTTCTTTCAGAGTTGGCCTGGTTTGCAGAATACAGAGTTGGAGATGAGTCGCTGGTCATCTGGGTGGTATTGACACAAACTACCCCTTACAATGATTGACCAGTTGTCTTTTGTTTTTCTTTGTAATTTAGAAAATAAATTTTGAAGTAGACATGGTGTGAGAGTTTTTCTTTCCCCCAAATCGTTTGTGCCTTTTTCTAAAGGGTGTCTGTTAAAAGCGAATAAGCCTCAAGTACATATGAAACAGTTGCATGGAATAGTACACTATTCCATGTGTATTCCATGGAATATAAACTTTTTATGTCGTAATATATTTTTTGTTAAATTAAAAGACTATGTAACATGAAAATATCTTAAAATAATTCTTCCTTTGTTATAATAAACATTGAGTATTTGGGTAATTACGTTGATTTCATCAGAATTGGATAGTTTTTATTGGCAAACCTTGATTCATACATTTTTGATGTTAAATCTAGGATTGCAAGCAAAGTTAATGGTGTGTAAGAAATAGAAGTACTTCATTTAGTTTGAGCAGTTTTCTTTAAAAACTGTTATGAGATTTCAACAAAATTGGGTAAACTATTGTTAGAAAATTAAAAACCCAAATATTAGAAACAAAATAATACTGTTAAAAATAGGATGCTCAGATCAAATGAAATATTTAGGGTTACTTTAAAAATACTTGGCTCTAAGAAAACTGCAAGATGCGTTTGTCGTATGTGCTTAATTCATTAAATATAAGACGCATGGAAGCACTAAACGTAGTTTTTTTTATTTCTGTCATTTTTGGATAGTTTAGTAGTACTGCTAGTTTTTAACATTATTTTATTTAAACATATTTCTGTTTCCACAACTGTATGGGTGTTTATAGTCATTAAATACTAGAAATGCACGGAAAATTAAAATAAAATCCTTTAATAAGACGCATTTTATCAAAAACTGTTCCTCTTGATAAAATTAGCATGAGTTGTCCTAGCTTCTTAGCTTGCTAGCAAGGGAAACACGGTGCGGCTCGTCCACCCGGAAGCTGGCGTTCTTCTTCGTGGGAGGAGGTTGTTGCTTAGTGCCACGTTGATGGAGACCAGTGGGGACGTGGAAATCTGTCCTGAGAGTCCGCAGCCGGGACCCGGTAGCCCGTTCCTCTGCCTACACAGCCGTTATTCACCGGAGCAGAATCGAAACGGGAACTTCTTCAGGCCGGAGGCTGTGTGTGTTTGTGTAGCTGTTGCGTTCATGTGAGGAGCGGTTCAGAGGAGAAGGTAAGCCGCTTTACAGAAGTAATAAGATCTCTGTAAGCGAGTATGTAGGTCTGTTACTCTTTCATTGCATATGTAGCTACTATGGTAGTAACTGAAAACAGGTAGCACTGCCCCGGATAGCGTGTGGAATTGAAAGTAACACATCGACTGTGTTTCAGCAGTAATGTTCCCACTCTTTAAAGCTGTTTGCTACCCTGCATCAGCTATTAGCTTCCTGCTAGCTCGGGTGTTTTTCTGCCAAATCAAGCCAGGTTCTGAATTTCTAGAGAGAAATCCGCTTTTCTGTGAAATTCCCCTGCTGTCACTTAATATGAATCACAGAAGCCGTGTGAAAACGAGGCCTGTGTCTGTTATTCTGTAACTAAGCTGTCCTAGAATCAGATTCAAATGTAAAAAACATACCATATATTTCTAAAGTGTCATTGAAGCCGTGCTAGGTTGATCTCTCTTTAAGGACAGGAGAACCTGATCAGATCCTGGAAGATCAATATAAACAATTTTTGTGCAGCATGAACCATTAAAACTGGTCCATCTAAAACTTTTCAGTGTTTGTTATTGTTTCTGAAAATATTCACACTGTCATTCTCCTTTTGTTACATCCATGTACATTATCTGGATTGGGAAGAGCTAAAAATGGTCCCATGTTCAGCCTGCTGCATCTGTTCTGCTTCTAGAATGATTAACTCTGACCAGCAGTGTTACAGTCTGTTCATCTACAATAGTTATTCACCTTGATGTTAAAATGTTCTGTAGACTTACACAGATTTTTGTGAAAACAAAGCATGTTGTGATTAAATGAAGAAGCGGTAGAGTAGCCAACAATTTGGACTAAGTGAGCATATTTCTACTGAAGTAAAACTAATAAGTATCCATCTAAGAAATGACTCAAGTAAGGATAAAGAAAAAAAGTATATCATACAAAAATCTACTGAAGAACTGAGTAACATTGTATTTAACATGTTATAATGACAAAAATATATTATACACTTATTCTGGTATTTTAAAGGCTAAAATAAAAATAAAAAATAAAAAAAAACATACCAATACATAATATAATTTAAAGATAATGCTTTTTTTCTTTCTTTTTATTCTAATTTTTTAGAAAACAAGAACAGTAATAGTAAAAAGCTTGTGTATAAACAATAGGTCTTCTCACTTTAGCTTCAACAGCAGGTGTGTGTGTATCTTTGGCTCCATGTAATGAAGCTCCTAAAAGAAGGTAGAGTGTGCCGAAATCTTTACTCCAGAAAAAAAATAAATATAGTGTCAAAAAAGTAAACATTTTTTCCCAAAAAGAGATGTTGGGAGAAAAGCTGCATGACGGCTCCCTCCCAACAAACCAGCACAGCTTTCACCAGTTCTGTCATAATTTTAATATGTCACATTCTAACTGTTTTTTTGTTTTGTTTTTTCGTCCAGGATGAAACTCAAAGAGATCAACCGCACAGCCATTCAGAGCTGGAGTCCGGCTCAGCACCACCCGATCTACCTAGCAACAGGTTTGAGCCTAATTACAAAAGTAAAGGGATTTAACTTTATTGTTTTTGCCTTTTGATACGAAAAGGTATCAAAAGGAAAGATGTTCTTGAATAGAAGTGAATCTTGGAGTCTCGGTTGCCGTGGTTTGTGTAAATGACTTGCTTCTGTGGTTTTATCGCCATAAGGAAAGGAAGACCCATCTACTTTAATGCTGTATTTTTCCGGTTCTGTCTGTGCAGGAACGTCCGCCCAGCAGCTGGACGCCTCCTTCAACACCAGTGCCTCCCTGGAGATCTTCGAGTTGGACCTGGCTGATGCGTCTCTGGACATGAAGTCATGTGGCAGCTTCTCCTCCACTCACAGGTGGAGAAGAGTTTCTCTGTTTCTCCTGTTTTTGTGTGTGTGTGTGTGTGTTTTGCCCTTTCTCCTCTCACACGTTCACTTTTTTTTCCTTTTTGCTTCCCACAGATATCATAAACTGGTGTGGGGCCCCTATGGCATGGATGCTCAGGGCCACCCGTCCGGCGTGCTGATTGCCGGCGGGGAGAACGGCAACGTCATCCTGTACGACGCCGCCAAGATCATGGCCGGAGAGAGCGACGACATCATTGTAGCCGAGAGCGTCAGGCACACGGGGCCAGTGAGGGCCCTGGACATCAACCATTTCCAAGTATGAAGCCGTCCAACCCTGAGAATTGTTTTTGTCTAAATTATTTCCCTTTTAGTTCCAATGAAAGAAATATTCATGCTTTTTAATCTTTTTCATGTTACTTTTTTAAATATAAAATCAAAAAAATTATTGGACCACCCAGGTCATTCTCTTCAGGAGAGAATCTGTCTTGGAAAAACAGTGTCTTTAGTCAGAGGCTTCTTCAAGGTCACTGTAATATAGACTGCTACAGGAGATCTTTCCTTCCCACAGCCGTCACCAGCTACAATAAATCTATGAAGAATTTTGAATTAATATGAGCGACAGCAACATTTCATTACCCTTTGGGATCAATAAAGTAGTTTTTGAATTGCAAAGTAGTAGGTATGAGATGAACCTTATTGCTCAGTATTATTATTGTTGTTATTTTTGCCATTTTAAGTGAGAACTTGCTAAAATTCTCACTAATTATTCAATTAGTCGCATGAGGAAGTGAAATGAGCTCATTAGTTTCCATTTTGATGATTAATCACTCATAATGTATTTTATTTATGGTTTCGGTTGTGTTTTTCTGTTTCCTTATTATTTACTGTTTTTGGGTGTCGTGTTTCATTTTGGATATTTTAAAACAGCTTCCAGTTTCAGGAGTGTGCTGAACAAAATCCAAAGTAAATTCTGAACAAGATTTGAACAAAATGTTCTGAATCAAAATGTTCTGAACTGTGAGAGAGCGAACTTGCATTATTCAATCCATTTCAGTGTTTTACTTGATAATGGTCTCAAAATAATAAAATGCACGCCACATTTTTTAGTTTTAGTTACGAGCTATTTTTGAAAAGCGCTTCCTTAGTTGGATGCTGGTTTGTGTCACATAAAAATCTCAATGAAACACACCATCAGATTTTCGATTACCTGAAAACCATTAGGAAAGTTTAAGGGGTATGAATATTTTCTAAGGTGATTTTTATACTGACTATATTCCCTTTTTTTACGCAGTCAAACTTGGTTGCATCTGGTGGGAATGAATCAGAAGTTTACATCTGGGACATGAATAATTTTGGCTCTCCCATGACACCAGGACCTAAAGCACAGGTACGTTTACGCTGCTTACAGCATTTTTAGTTTTTTATTAATACCTAACTCAGCTAAAAGTTAAAAATTGCTTTGACACAAGTTGAAAAAAATGCCAGGCTTCACTTTGCAACTGAGATTACCTGCAAACATTATTGTGGAACATCAAGAGCGCCAAATTAGAATAAATAAATAACTTCATTAAATTGTCATTAATTTGATAAAACTGGAAATGAAAAAAGGAAATGACTTATTACATGTAGATTTGTTTATTTGTTCCTCAAATGAATGTATTCAATTTAAAAACCAAGACATAAATTATTTCATTTTTCTGTGCTGAAGCACATTATGAATTAATCTCATGTTTGAATCAGCCAATCAGATGTCAGGATATAATTTAAACTGTAACGTTGACAGTTTAAATTAATTCATGATACACTTCAGCATAGGAGCATGGAATAATTCATTAAATCATGAAATAATAACATCTAGTCTTTAAAATGAAATCAATCCATTCATGAGACACATATAATGAATTGTATATTTATTAAATTATTTCTGTATTTATTTACACTGCAAAAAACTAATGACACATTTAAGTTATTTCAAAAATTATTCTATTTTTTGTAATTTGGCACACTTCACTCTCCATATTATCTATGTTGAGTCTGCTGACACTCATTCTGTCGTATGTATTAAAGTATATCGTTCTCTCTCTGTCTGTCCCTCTCTCTCTCTCTTAAAGCCGCAGGAGGACATCAGCTGCGTGGCGTGGAACAAACAGGTCCAGCACATCCTGGCCTCGGCGTGCCCGAGCGGCAGGGCCTCGGTGTGGGACCTGCGGAAGAACGACCTCATTATCAAAGTCAGCGACCACAGCAACAGAGTAGGTCCTCTGCTGAGCGCGAGCAGAACATCACGGAGTGGGGCTGAAACGATGAATTGCGATTAATCGATTGTTGACATGATCGACGACTAATTTAGTCATCGATTAATTGTCAACTGGAGTACAGAAACCCAGCAAAGGCCATTTATTTAAACAAAACCAACACATCTAGAGCCGAAAATGTGCAAAATATATTGCATTTAAAACAATAAAACACCTTTGTGTGTAAATGAGTTTTAGCCAAAACTCCTCAAGTTTCAATTTTAAATTTACTAAAAGAACTGTATGCTATTTTATTTTAGGCAATAAAATCTTATTTAAAAAGGAATTGAATCATTTGTTTATTTGCACTGCTTAATATAGTTCTAATATTGTATAGAAGGGCTTAGGTGGTTAAACGAAACATCCATAGAATTGCTCATTTTTTATATGATGAATTGCTTAATCGTGAGAATAATCGATCACTAAAATAACCGTTAGTTTCTGCCCTGTGGTGGAGCGGGTCTCACCCTGCTGCTGTGCTCCCCTGTGTCTGCCTCCAGATGCATTGCTCTGGGCTGGCCTGGAACCCTGAAGTGGCCACTCAGCTGGTCTTGGCCTCAGAAGACGACCGGCTGCCGGTCATCCAGATGTGGGACTTGCGATTCGCTTCCTCTCCTCTCAAGATTTTAGAGCACCACACACGGTATAAACTTCTGTTCCCTTCCTCTCGCAGGCTTTATTCAGGAGTTTTTATATTTATGCTTTTATAATGTAAAGGTAAACAAATGAGTGCTGCATGTCTCTGAGAGACTTTTTGGTCATTTTTGGTGTTTCAGAGTCGGTTAAATCTCCTGTTTGTGTCTAAAGAAAAAATAATAATTATGCTCACCTTGATGCAGGGTGTTAATCTCCTTAGGCCACACCTTGCCTCATTACACAGAAACATATCACCTGCTACACTTAAAGGGGCAGTATTATGTATTTTCCAGGCATTTTGTATCACAGTGAAGTAACTATGTTACATTGAGTTGTTATAAAAATAACATTTTTATCAAATATGACTTAAAAGAAATTTGACTTTGAAATTTAGCACTTTGAAATTGGCCCTCTGTCTCTTTAAGAAGCTCCTGCTCTTTCTGAAACTCCTCCTTCAGGAAGTCAATGCAGCATGGCTCCATTAACTCTTCAACGACGTCTTTACCAGCGTTACTCTGAAGTAGCTCCTATAATGAGCTCAGCAGTTCCACCAGGTGTTTGCTAATTGCTGCCGGCTAGTCTGAAGGAGCTGAGTGGCAGTGAAAACCTTTCAGTCTCTTAGAGTGGCCTAATGGTGCTGCTCTGTTTTGTGCAGAGGGGTCCTGGCTATCGCCTGGAGCTTGGCCGATCCGGAGCTGCTCCTGAGCTGCGGGAAGGACAGCCGCATCCTGTGCTGGAACCCCAACACAGGAGAGGTAACGCTCCCCCCACTGTCTGTCACGCCGGTCCGTCTGAATGTTCTTCACCTTCTCAGCATTTGGTTCACGAGAGAACAATTGGCCAAACCTCCAGGTTCTGTACGAGCTGCCCACCAGCAGCCAGTGGTGCTTCGACATCCAGTGGTGCCCCAGGAACCCCGCGTTGCTGTCGGCCGCGGGCTTCGACGGCCACATCGACATCTACTCCATCATGGGAGGCAGCAGCCAGGCGCAGAGCCAGAGGCACGCCGATCAGGTGAGGGCTTCACTATTAAGCCCATCCCAATTTAGACAATTAATCAATGATATTTTGTGAATGACATTCTGTAAAGTGCGGCAAAGTATTTGTTCCTTTTTTACTCTGAGAGCGCTAAATAAAATCTAATTCTTAGTTGAATCTCTTTCACTGATGTTTTTATCCAGTCTAAAGTATTTTCAGCTGAACCCACAGTATTAGGTGGTTGTTGTTATTGATGTATTTATTTATTTATAAGAAAGTATTCACTTCAGGCTGTGCATGCCACACATTTCAGCTATGTGTCTGTATAAAACTGACACATAAAATCACAGTAAAATGTGAGACGCTTGGGCCTCTAGCTGTGAAAAGCATGACTGTTTCTGCATCTGTTATCATTTCTGCTTTGTGCTGCGAGATTTTCAGTGCGTCTTTCTTTGCTCCGCTTCAGATCAGCAACTCCTTTGGGAACCTGGACCCGTTTGGGACGGGGCAGCCGCTGCCTCCGCTGCAGCTGCCGCAGACCCCTGCCGCTCCGGCTACGGTCAATCCCCTGAAGAAGCCCCCCAAGTGGATCCGCAGACCAGTGGGAGCCTCCTTTGCTGTGAGTCAGTGAAGCTTTGCTCCGTTTTTTTATTGGAAACCGGCATCGTTTCTGTGTTTTTCTTTTTTCTCGTAGTTCGGAGGGAAGCTGGTATCGATGGAGAATGCGAAGCCTCAGCAGCCCACGTCCCACGTTGTTCACATCAGTCAGGTTGTCACGGAAACGGCCTTTTTGGAGCGCTCCGACCGGCTACAGGCCACGCTGAGCTCGGGCGGCTTCGTGGACTTCTGCCAGGAGAAGATTAGTGCGGCCGCGAACGAGTTTGAGAGAACAGTTTGGTCCTTCCTGAAGGTAGGAGCGTTGACCTGTTTCTAAGAAGAGTTTCCAGTACAACACACTCGTTTTTTTAAGTGATTTTTGGTTGCCAGGTGAATTTCGAAAGCGATGTTCGCAGCAAGTACCTGGAGCTCCTGGGCTACAACAAAGAGGAGGTCGCCTCCAAGGTGACTGCATTCACATAGCCTGGCTTTGGCTCAAGCTTTTCTGTTCATCTTGACGTCTTGTGATAAATGCGTTTGTGATGCTTACAGATTTCAGCAGCTTTAGAGGAGAAACCTGCTAACGTCCCTCAGGTAAGCTGAAATGCTTAACTTGTATGTTTTAAGGGAATTTTTTAGGATTTTAGGGAGATGCGTCCAGAAAAAAAAAAGTGCTTATTATTCAACTTTTTCTCAGAGCAAAAGCAGCATGGAGTTGGACTAATGCTGCATCTTATGGCCACAGTGCCAATTTAGCAGATTGTTGCTAAGCTAGTAAAAATGTGCTAATTTAATTGTTTTATTAACATTTATTTTCTGCCAAAAATAATAACTGTCACTATTATTATTATGACAATAGTTGTGTATCATCAGGCTTGAAGCTGTGGGTTTGTCAAGTTGTGCAATAAGGAAGTGTTACAAGATTTTCTTTCCTGTTTTTGTAGCTTCAGGATTTTCACCCCACACTTCGCGGGAGGGGGTGAAAAAAAAGAGCGAAGGAGAAGTTTAACTTGTATGAACTGAAATAAAATCCTATTTAACTAATTTCCCAGTCGGAAAGCGAATTAAAATCATGTTTGCGGCAAATAATTTGTATATAAATCAACATTTAATTTTGAAGCAGCCATGAAGAGCAGGGAAAATGTTTTCAAGGTGACTTTGAAATAGCAAGAAAATTCTGGTAAGGAATACATATGGAGAGTTTTGTTTTATTTGTAAATGATTGAAAGTATACAATCATTTACAATGTAATAAATGTAATAAATAGATACAATACATACATTTATTTGTATTTTTGTCATAGTTGTATCCATTCATCCTCCATTTTTTCCAACCCTTTTGTCTGTTTGTCCACCATTTTTATGTCTGTCCGTCCTTTCATCCATCATTCCATACAACAACTCTTTGTAACAATATGAAACCCAGAAATGTTTCCAACCAATGAAATCAGACATTGGGTTGTATGTTTCTTTCTTTGTATTTTTTTTTTTTTTCTCAAATCCTCCATCTCGTCTCGTCTCAGGCCCGAACTTGTCTTTTTGCTCTTCAGCTGGACTTGTCTGCCTCCGCTTCTCCACTGCCTCCATCAGACCTCAGCCTGGCGCCCCCTGCTGACACTCCAGAGGCAGCGTTCGACCTGATCGCTGCCTCAAACCTCCAGCCTGCGGCCGCGCTCCAGCTGAACTCCACTCCAGATCCGGACGGCGAGGAGCCGGCAGAACCGGAAGACGGTCCTGACAGCGAACTGGACACCAACATGGAGGAGGAGGAAGAGGAGGAGGAAAAACAGGAGGAAGAGGAGGAAATTCCTCTGAATGAGGTACAGTTTGATGAGAACTATTCTTAAGCTGCATTTAATATCGCTGCAAAACTAAACAGAGGCTCATGCAGGTGATTTTAATGCAGTTGCTCTGGAAGAGAAGGTTTATTGTCTCCACTGTTTGGGGAAAGTCCGTGCAGGTTTAGTCTTGCTGTCCGTCCTCGGTGCCAGTTGTTCAGTTCACTGCATACCGCTGGCAATTCTCTATTAGGGGCCACTGAGAGGAGATTAATTAATGAGAATATCTGTCAGTCAGATTAATGTGGGTTCATTCAAGTGAAGGTGCTGCGTTCATGTTGAATAACTCCCGTTCAAACGGCAGCGCAAAACAAAGTTCCAGTTGAACTCGGTTGCATTTTTTTTTAAGAACTTCCCTAAATTTTCTTGGCTTGTAAGTAAGTCTTAAAAAAAAGGATTGTAGATGTAAGTGTGTTGGGTGTTTTAAATAAACAAAGCAGTGTTTCCATTGAGAACGGTGAAACCTGGGGCTTTTTTGTGCAGTGCAAGAATTGCACATCCAACATGACGCCATGTTAGACTTTCTGAGTTCTGAAAATGTCACAGAAGACATCTCTGTTTGCGTGTTGTGATTCCAACACCTGTTATTTCCAATCAAATTTGTTGCAGAACCATTTTGTAAAAAATATATAAAAAAACACATATAAAGAATTGTGATGCAAAATGCGTTGCAGAGGTTTAAAAAGGACTTATGGACATAAAACGCACTACAAATACGATAACAATCACAAAAAGGAAACAATCAGATGGTAATAGAGAAAGACAAAGTGATGGGAAGGAAGGAAACAAGAATATGGCTATAAAAACACAAAATTCTGAAATACAAGGCATCTGTGTTGTGATGCTGTGTGTTTTTGTTTTGTTTTTTAAGAAGTATGAGAAGGCAGATAATTTTAGGACACGGAGGTCTCTTCTATGAAGTGAAAGATGAATGGTCAACCCTGGGAATTGGTCATTAACTGTGACCTTTATGTTTTCCAAGTGGTTTGTGAAACTTGAATTTGAATCGTGTCACACTTAGAATTTTGATTTGCTCTTTGTGGAAGTTGTGATGTTAGATTCCTCTTAATTGTCTTTACCAATAACTAAAATTCCTGTTTGGTCCTGAAGTAAATTCTTTTCCATTCACGTTCCATTCACGCATCTCTTAGCCTCTCTGGTTGTATGGCTTTGGATTAAAATGTGTTGGACCACAAAATTGAGCCTTTGCTGTACTCCTTGCATTAAAGCATGTCCTCTCTGTGTCTTTTTTTTTAATGATTTGAAGTTATTATGCAGCTTTTACTTGTAGAAAACATTTTTGTTTTATCCTTCAGGACCTGACAGCCCAGGTGGAAGTGGAGGAGAGCAGTCCTCTTGCGACGCCAGCAGAGATCCCCCCTCCGGTTCCCACTCCAGCAGGAGGAGTCCATCTCAGCGTCAGTCAAGGTATCGCAACGCCGGCTCAGAGAGAGAGAGAGAGAGAGAGAGAGATTCCATAAAACTGTGTTGAAATATTTCAGTCAAATGAAGCTTTTTTTTTTTTTTTTTATGACAACATATTTAAGATATGGTTTTGAACCAATGTAGCTCCTTACACAATAGGCAGTGAAGCACTGGGTATTCTAACAGCTCTGACAGTGGTGGTGGGCACTACATTAACGCTAATGTGCTAAACAACAGAGTATTTAGCAGAAGCTAATGCTAATGTGCTATACCAACAAAGTATTTAGCAAAAGCTCAAATTAAACTCTTTTTTTAAATTATTTGAACAAATTTGGCTTTAATTGTTGGGGAAATAACGTTTGGTCCATTTTAAAGATTGATCACACCACAACTTTAATTTTTATCCAAATTTTCCATAGCATATTATTTTTTTAAATATTACTATTAATATAAAAATTTCACTTTTTTTCTCTTTCTTTTCATTAGATGTGGACGGTCTGATCACTCAGGCCCTGCTGACTGGAGACTTCCAGGGCGCCGTGGAGCTCTGTCTCCATGACAACCGAATGGCAGACAGCATCATCCTGGCAATCGCCGGAGGAGCCGACCTGTTGGAGAAAACCCAGAGGAAGTATTTCACCAAAGCAAACAGCAAGATCACTAAGGTGACTCTTGAAGGGGAAAACAAACACCGCTGTGAGAGTTTGCTTGTTAAAGAGAGTTTATTATTTACGATGGAAGTGCGCGTCTGTCCCGCAGCTGATCAGCGCCGTGGTCATGAAAGACTGGCACGACATCCTGAAGACATGCGATCTGCAAAACTGGAGGGAGGCTATGGCCGCGGTCATGACCTATGCTCGTCCTGAGGAGTTCTCTTCCCTCTGCGGTGAGGCGTCACACGCCTGTTCTTGTTATGAACTTATCCCAGTTTTACCACCTTTACCTTTACCTTCTTTTACGCCTCCGTTTGTCAGACCTTCTTGGCAGCAGACTGGAGGCAGCAGAGGACCCGCAGCTTCAGTCTCAGGCCTGTCTGTGCTACATCTGTGCGGGAAACGTGGAGAAGCTGGTGTCCTGCTGGAGCAGAGCTCAGGATGGATGCTGCCCTCTTTCCCTGCAGGTTTGTGGATTTCTTCTTAACACACGCTGCGACCTGAATGGGGAGGGTTCAAAATGGCTGACTTCCTGCAGGGGTGGGCGATATGGACTTTGAATTTTATCGCAAGATTTTGAGGTACTATTTTTGGTAAAAGAAAATTACTTATTCTTTAGGTAATAAATAGTTTTGCAGCACAGTGACTACATTGCACAGCATCTATAGCACCACAAACACAATTATTGTTCTTAGATATGCTTCTTCTGGCCACCACTTGAGTAAAAAACAGATTTATATCACTAAAAGCAGTGATATAAATCAGGACAGGTCGCCAGCCTGTTGCAGGAAAATACAGAGAGAAACATGACCAACAACCATGCACACACACTCATACCTAGGGAGAATTTAGAGACCAATTAACCTGACAGTCATGTTTTTGGACTGAGGGAGGAAGCCAGAGTACCTGGAGAGAACCCACCAGGCACAAGGAGAACATGCAAACTCTGTGCAGAAAGACCGCGGGCTGGGAATTGAACCCAGGACCTTCTTGCTGCAAGGCAACAGTGCTACCAACTGCACCACTGTGCAGCCCGCTTAATTTTACATCATCAGCAGAAATTTATCAAGGCAGTCGATAAATCACAATTCTTGAGTTTTTCATAATAAATGATAAACGATAGACTTCCTGGTTTTGGTCGCTGACTTGAAGAGACTTGTGGGGGGTTTTTTTGTCTGATACTTATTTCCAATATCTATGTTATACACTGACTGACCTGACTGAATTTTGGGGGCGCTGTTGAGCTTTTTGATGTTACCCATTTTTAATTAAATTGAAATGTAAAAAAAATATTTTATACAAAGTATGAGGTTTTTAGTTTGTTTAGAGACGTCCTTCAGTTCTGACATGCCTTAACAAAACAACAACATCACTGGCATGCCTGTGTAAAACACTAAGATAATAAAAACATTTTGAATCTTGATCACGTAATCTATGGTTTTCTAGAAAGCTTTAGACAAACATAAAAACCAAAATATAGATGGATCCTGAGAATATTTTATTCAGATTATTCCACCTTCGTTTTGCCTCAGGACCTGGTGGAGAAGGTGGTGGTGCTGCGTCGGGCGGTGGAGCTGACCCAGCGCTCCGGACCTGCAGCGATCGGCATCCTGCTGGCTGAGAAGATGAGCCAGTACGCCGGCCTGCTGGCCTCTCAGGGCGGTCTGTCCACGGCCATCACTTACCTGCCCGACAACACCAACCAGGTCTGCAGCACCGCTGTTACCATGGTTCATTCAGTTAAACCTAAATACAGTTTGTTTGTTAGTCTGTAATGTTTGTTTTGTATCCATTAAAACATAATTAATAAAAATAAATAAATAAATAAAAAAGACACCCTAGGCCCCTCTATGAAGTGTGTACTCAGTCGAAGTGCACATATGGGCTCGAGTGCGCAGGACCTAAGCCTGGGCGTGCTTACTGAGTGTTGGGTCTCAGCTCGATCTCCGTCCCTCCAGGTTGCGGTGCAGCAGCTTCGGGACCGTCTCATCCGGGCTTTAGGGCAGCAAGCAGCGCCAGCACAAACCCACAGAGTTGCATTTCAGCTGCCCGGCCGCCCAGCTCTCCCCCAGCATCCGTTCCCCCAGGTCCAGCCGGCGTTGGTCCCTCAACCTGCTGCAGGAGTTCCAGCACCGGGCCCTACGCCTGCTTCTGCCCCATCTCAGCCACAGTATTACCAGCCGGTATGTTCTCCTAACGAACCCGTCAAAGGGTTAAGGGTTTTCTTACAAGTTGTGGTTTAAAAGGGCAGTATTGTGTAAAATCAACTTTGTTTTTCTTTTAGCTTTACATCATGTTATGATGTTATTCCCACAGCAAAAACCTAATTGGAGTTGCTTTGATTCTTTTATGATGTTTGAGAAATCCTTTAATCTCCATGGCAACCATTCTGCTGTGCAAAACGCCTGGGTGGACCTATCGCCTCCTCAGACCTGCAGTTTCCAAACTTTCCTTCCTCCTTGAATCCCCCTCTGAGCTCCTTCAGACTAGCCAGGAGCAATTAGCAAACACCTGGTAGAACTGAGCACCTGCTGAACTAATAGTACGAGTTACTTCTCAGTGACATGGTGGTAAAAATGTTGCTAAACGGTTAATAGGGGAGCCATGTTGTGATGACTTTCTGAAGGCGGAGTTTCAGAAAGAGCAGGAGTTTTTAAAGAGACAAAGGCCCAATTTCTAGGCGTTAAATTACAAAATCAAATTTCTTTGAAGTTAAATTAGCGCATATATCATTTTTATAGCGACTGAAGGTAACAAGATTGTGCTATGAAATGACACCATGTGCCTGAAAAACATACATTGCTGCAGCTTTAAATAAGAAGAATTATCCAGCTCACTCCGACTCCCCATCGGTACTCCATCCCTTTTTTAAAAACCTAAGCTTTCCCTTTAACTCGTCTTCATAGTGATGTTCTCCTGGTGGCGTTCCTCTCCCTCTGTGGTCATCCCTCCTCTGTTGCATCACCCTGTGTCTCTGTTTGCTTCAGGTGAGGGCTGCCTCCACCGTCACCTCCTGGAGTAACCAAACTCCCACAGCCCTCCCAAATGTCCCTCGTCCTCCTCCTCCTCATGTAGGCAACACCCCAGATCAGCAGGTACACAAACCTCCATCCCTGACTTGACATGCGTCTTGTTTAAAAAAAAAAAAAAAAAAAATCCGGCATTTATGTGTTGGACCCATGCTCCACGTCCAGAATTGTTGCTTTGTTATGGCGATGCCCTCTTCTGTAGCCACTTCCTGTCAACCGTTTCCTCTTTATTCCTGATGCTCTGATGCATTTTCTGTCTTCCAACTGTCTTCGTTTGGATTATTTCACTGCACGACTTGCATTTTTCTTTGTACGTGTAAAGACTTGCCGTCCTTTGATAACGAACCGCAGCCTGTAGCTGAATGGATTTCTGTGGGAGCCAGTTTAGTAGGTAATTAGCTCGCTCTATTTTTGCTGCTATTAGTTTCGCTGAAATTGCTTCAATCTTTCAGGCGGAGCCTCCAAACCCGATGTTTGGCCTGCCAGCCTCCAGCACACCAGCGGCCCCTTCGGCCTCCTCCACTCCTGGCTACATGTACTCTCATCAGTACCAGCGTAAGTGGGACTTCAAGTGTGTTATTGGTCTCCAGGTGAAATGAAGCTGTTAATGTGAACGTGAGTTTCCATGTCTTGTTGTTTTAGAAACCAGATAGATGATGTGTATTATTCAGTCAAAGTTTTTTAAACAAAGCTCCTGTGATGCCCAGATACACAAATCAGGCTCAATATGACCAAATCAGCACTTGTGAGGTCTTGAACTGATGTAGCTCGTTACGCTATGAGACACTGGGTATTCTGACAGCTCGCTATCAGAACCAGGCAGTGGTGGGCACCGCTAGCTAAAACGTTAGCTGCACTAACCCTAAAGACATCATCCAGATTAAACTTATTTGTTATGTAGTTTTATGTGGCGTTCATTAGTTCTGCTAATGCTAACTAATATTGCAGTTCCCATAATGCTAAACCAACATGACATTTAGCAGAAGCTAATGCTAAAGTGGTAAAAAAAAAAAAACAACAAAAAACCACGACATTAAGCAGAAGCTCGAATTAAACTTTTTTTTAATGTTAGCAAAAGCACTAGGCTAAAAATTAGCTCCCCTGTTAGCGGAAGTGTGCTCACCACTAGATTTCAGGTGTTTGTGTAAAATATTATGCTTCTTTTTTTTGCCATGAATTCTTACGTGTGTAGAAGCTAATATTCAGGTTATCTGCTCAGCTGTCACCTGCTGAACTGACTTCCTGTCTGTATCCTGCAAACTGGGCTTCTAAAGCAGCTTTCTTTCATGAAAGTGACAATTGGCAGCATTTTTAATCCAGAGCATGAACAGAAATATTCCCAAACAGTGAGATTTGTCTTTTTTTTTTTTTTTGTTAAAGAAAAAGGGGGCTAGGGGGAGAAGGTAGCATCCTTCTGACCTCCAGTCCAACTAGCAGGGTCGGGGCAACTTTCTCTGACATGTCATTTTCAGTCACCGTCTTCAGCTCAGCTCTCTAGAACAACATTTGTCTGTGGAAATGTTAGATTCTAACGTCTGATTCTGGAATGTCTTTGACTCATCCATGTGAGCTCTCAGCTCTCTGCTCGTCGTCTCCTCTCTAGCTACACGTAGAGCATGCAGTGAAGCCGTCCTGTTGTATGTCGCAGCTGTTTTGTTGAACTGCAGGAGGTTTTTCCACTAACAGAACTTCCCGTGTGCCTCCCAGCCTACCCCCAGGTCAACCAGTACCCGCCTGGAGCTGGGGGGGCTCCTGTCTATCAGCCTCTTCAGTACTCTTCCACCGCTCCTCCTCCTCCTCACAGTCCTCCTGCTGAGGCCTCCTCCCCTCCTCACCCTCCCGGCTTCCTCTCTCAGTACACCCAGCCCGTCCCGCCTCCTCTCTATCCGGGCCAGCCTCCTGCCAGCCACGGCCTGTCCTCCTCTCCTCCCTCTCGCCCTCCTTTCTTTCCCGCCTCGTCTTCCTTCTCCGCTCCGCCGTCCTCCGGAGCGTCTTTCCAGCACGGCGGGCCAGGATCTCCCGTGTCGTACATGCCGCCTCCTGTCCATCCTCCACCGAGCGGAGTCTCAGGTACACAGCTAGACTCCGACCCCGGGCTGATCCCCGCCTCTAAGAGAACAGGTCTGCATGGCTCTGATCATCCTCACTCTGTCTGTCCTGCTAACCAGCTCACTCACCCTCACAGGGAGCTGAACTAGAAAGATTCACATTAGTTATGATAGTAGTTGTAGTACTACTAGTAGTAGTAGTAAAAATAAGCATAGTGCATATTTTAAGAATAGTAAAAACAAATAGGTAGTGATAATAATGGTAATGAAGAAAAAGTACATTTTAGAAAAGTAAAAATTAAAAGTAAAACAACATGTAAAAAGGTTGTGGTATTGATAATAATAATCATAATAATAACTAGAAAATTTCTGAAAAATAAAAACTGACCTGAATGTTCTGCAGTCCTCAAGTTTAAGTGTAAAAACCTCAGCAGCTTAAAACATCAGATAGTTTTTGTTGCATCTCATAAGAATGTTCAGAATTAGCTCAAATGTTACTGTTAGCTAAGATGCTATCAGTAGCATCTGGGCTATCATTGACTTATGCCATTTACTCAGCAAGCATTAGTGTTCAAGGTAAAATGAGCTAAGATGCTAAAGTTCGCTAGAATGCTACTCATAGCATCTGTGCTTTCAGTAGCATGTTGGCTGACAGTCAGGTTAGCTTTAGCTTACATGTCAAAATGAGCTAAAATGCTAACGTTAACCTCATTAACGTTGTGTTGCCATGGCTGGCCCTACTGTTAAAAAAATAATAGAAAAATAAGAACTTAAAAAAAATTTATTAAAACAGTTGATGGCTGCAATAAAAAATATTAAAATAATAATAATATGAATAAATAATAATGAACTTAAGAAATGTGTTGTCCTTGTTGGCAGAAGTGTATGTTTGTAGCGACTCCTAAAGACAGATTAGTTAAAAAAAATTTCTGCTCAACTAAAAAACGATTTAAATGGAAAAAATATTGGATTTCTGCAATGAGGGGTGCCTTTGAAGAATAATTATGTCTCTGAGAGATTTTATTTCTTCTAAATGATTTAGTCATGTTATGATTAGTCATGTTGATTAAACCGAATACAAGATGAAGTCACGCTGCATTTTGGGTCAGAAACGTCTCGCCGCAGCCAGGCGGTCCTCCCTTCATAGCTCACTGATTGGCTGAGAGCAAAAAAGGCAGACAGAAATCGTGACTGGGCAAATGTAGAAACGATGTGGAGTTAATTTGCATGGCTTTCTGTAGGTAATGACTTCAAATTAATGATGCAATAAAGACTGCATTGGTCTCTAATCTCAGAATGATTAATCAACAAAGAGTCGGCATTTGATTTGTTTTGGTTGTCAAATGATCTGGCAAAGAAATCAAACTTTAATTTCGCTTTCAGTCATTAGTAAAACACTGAAGTATGTTTATGTGAAATTTAAACGATTTTTATACTTGGTTACCAGTTTTAAAGATAATGAATTTCATAAAGAACTGTTTTTATGTGACGTGTTTGTGTATGTAATGTTGAATAATGAAGAGTTTTCTAGCTGTGTCTCAGTGCATCTACCTCTGTTAAAGGAGCCAGAAAGGCCAAATTTGGAACATTGTGTGTTGGCAAATGTTGAAAAGGTAAAACAAACAGCTGAGGTGTGTGTGTGTGTGTGTGCGTGTGTGTGTGTAGGACCCCAGAATGGCTGGAACGACCCGCCAGCTCTGACCCGAGCCCCAAAGAAGAAGGTAAGTCTGCATTCATTATTTAAAAAAAAAACCCCAACAACAACAAAACTGGGTACTATTATAGAAATGTTTCCATCCATGTTCCATTAGCATGTTTCACTTAGCTAGCATGCTAACATTAGTGTTGCAGAAATTATGCACTAATAGACTGGGTTTTTTTTTTTTTTGTCCACCCCCAGTTGTTGGACAGATTCTGTTCATTAAGATTCAAGACAGAAAAACACATAGTACCTACCTGTTTGGTGTCTAGAACACTAAATCTTCAAACAGCACAAAGGCTCCAAAACCACAAATGGACCTACATGTAGTCTGGAACGCACCTTTCCTCATTTGACCAGCTGAAATAGAGCTCATTTTTTATTTTATGATTTTTTTTTTTCCACAGCAGGTTCCACAGAACTACACCCCACCCGCCCCGATCACGGCTCCCATTCTGGCCCCGCTGGGCGCCGACCCCCAGGCTCAGCCCATGTCATCTGGAGGCCCCCAGGATTTGCTGCAGGGCCCCCAGGGACCATATTCAGGCATACACCAGACACAGCTGCCCAGTCAAAGCATGAACCCAGCCTCAATGCCCAACTCCAACGTGGAGGGCGCACCCGGAGCACCGACAGGAGACGCCATCCAGGTATGGACGTCTCGGGTCGATCTAACGAACACCTGTCCATGTCGTCTCGACATGAGAGCCGCTGGAGATAGGAAAAGATAAATGAATAAATTTCCACCAATAAGCTCAGAAACTTTGAGATTAATCTAAGAAATTTTCTAGAAAAACCTTGGAAACTTCGGAGTTTCAAAAGTGTTAAATGTTTAACTTTTGGACATTTCCTAGGTTTGTTTTTCTGGAACATTTCTGGGATAAGTAAAATTTTGAGGGTTTTTTTCTAGTAAATTTTCAACTTATGAAAAACGTTTTTCTTTCTATTACATTTTAACGTTTCAAATTCAGAACTTTCCTTGTTTTCTCTAGAAAACTTCTGAGATACATCACAAAATTTCTAACATCTTTTGCTAGCAAATGTTCAATTTCCAATTTTTTTTTTTCAAGAAAATTTCTGAGATTAGTCTAAAAATATTTTTGCGCAAAATGTACTTCCTTCTTTTTCTTTTTTAAATGCACAACGCCTCTAATCGCGGCCGCCGTCCGCTCCTCTCAGCCTCTGCAGTCAATCCCTGCAGAGAAGATCATGAAGAAGCCGATCCCCGACGAACACCTGGTGCTGAAGACGACGTTCGAGGGTTTGATCCAGAAGTGCTTGGCCGTAGCGACCGACCCTGTGAGTCTGTGGTGGACGAGCGCTGCCTGTCCTCCGTCTCTGTTTGACACACGTGAGCCTGAAAGTGTTTATCCGTCCTCTTCTCACAGCAGACGAAGAGGAAGCTCGACGACGCCAACAAACGCTTGGAAGCGCTCTACGACAAACTCAGAGAGCAGACGGTGAGTGTGAGCGTGTCTCGCTGCCATGGCGACTTTGCCGCAAATGTTTCTCCGCAAAACGGCCGGGAGACGGTCAGATTGGATGACTAGTATGTGTGCACGCCTTTGACTTTGACTAGACCACTTTAACACATGAATTCATCTAAACTGATATGTGAGAATTTTGGTATGACTTTATTATTGTATTATTATGACATTCTTCTCATATCATGAATTTATTATTGTATTATCACAGCTTTTCTTATGATATTTTACGATTCTATTCTCGTATTTTACGACTTTTTAATGGTGACATAACTATTCTTGTATTACTACAATCTTCTTCTCCCATCATAACTTTGTTTTCATATTTTGTTTTTGTGTCATTACGACTTTTCTCATTTTTATGATTTGATTCTCGTATTTTGCAACTTTGTAGTACTACTTCCGCTTTATTATGGTAGTAATATGAATTAATTCTTGTATTTTATCACTCTATTCTCATATTATGACAACTTTGTTCCACGACTTTATTCTCGTAACAAGATTTTCTCGTAACATTTTGACTTTATTCTCTAAATGAGAAAACTTTAGTTTTTCTTTGGATTGAATTTATTTCTAACTCTGCTGTTTCTCCTCTGCTCAGCTCTCTCCTGCCATCATCGGAGGACTACACAGCATAGCGAGGACCGTCGAGTCTCGCTCCTACGCCGAGGGCCTGAACATCCACACCCACATCGTCGGCAGCAGCAACTTCAGCGAGACGTCCGCCTTCATGCCCGTGCTGAAGGTGGTGCTGACACAAGCCAACAAGCTTGGGGTTTGAGGTCCGAGTTCGGCGCCGCCAGCCGCCCGTTTCGCAGGGCGCTTTGTTCGGTCGGCGACGCGAACGACTCCTGAGACTTCTCAGCTGCAACGGTCGGCTTTACTGCGTGCCATTTGCGTTTTTTTTGTTCTTGTTTTACAACGCAACTCAAAACAAGCCATGCGGTCGGTCACACTCTGTGGTGAAAGTAAATGTTGAGTCAAATCAAGGGCTATTCAGAAAAATACCACAGCAGCCTTTACGTGGGCTGGGGAGTTCTGAACCACGGCTTTAAAATCAGATGCGACAATTAATATGCAAAACCTCTTTTTAAGGTTAAACTGTGTAAAATAATAATAAACAAAACAGTCAGGAGTGATGATGGACGTTTAAGGGCACGTCTGTGTTCCTACTCAGTGTTATAATGTCACAAATTAAAGCTAATATTAATTATGTATTAATAGCAGATTTCTGCTGCATGCTTTTCGCTCACACTTCATTCAACACTGCGACGAGTTTTAGATTTAGGAAACTTTCGCTTGTTCGTCTTTATAATCTCTAATCTGTGCACTACATCAACGCTTCGATGCCTTCAAATTCACAAATGTATTCTTTTTTTTTTTTTTTAATTTAGGTCCATAAAATTTGCAGTGAACCTTCAGAAAATCATGTAGTTGAACTTAAAACAAACTGGGCATTATGTAATCTGTGCCAGTTGCTTTTTCACGAACCCATGTTTGTGTTGTGATCTCACGTTCAGCTCGCTTACTTTCACCACTGGTGGCGCTGCGGTCAACACCTTGTCCAGCGCAGCAGCAGCGAAGTCCCTCGTGTCGAGAATATCTATGTTTTTATTCGATTTTTTTTTATTTTTTTTACTTTTGTCTTACTTTCATGTTTTTAGCAGTGTAATCACGAGGCTCAACTGCGTGAAATGACCTTTACGGAAACAAGCTTATCGTATTTCAGCATATGCATGCTCTCACACACACACACACGCGCACACACACGCGCACACACACACACTCGGCTCCGCTGTCTTTAAAGTGTTAGGAGAAGATTCTGTGCTGATTCATCGGACCTCAGAGGGAACCTGGAAGGAGGATGTACTTCATAATTCATTCCAGCAACGATGAGGGCTGCTGCCTGATTGGTCGACCTCACTATCTGTTCTAGGAGAAAACAAGTCTTTTTGTTTCTGACTGACTACAGGCAATATTTTCAATAAATAGTATTTATTTACAAATTACCTTATGTCTTTGTTTCTGTTTTTTTGTTGTTGTTTTTTTATTGTTTTACTTTTTATAACTCCAGATATGACAGAGCTGTTATTAAAGCTGCCAGGAAACTCACTTTAAGGTTTAATGGCTGGATAGCAGCAGCTCGGGTTCGAACATAATCAGCTTAATGTTATCCTGCGTTTATCTGCCCTAAAATGTATTTTAATAATTGGTTTCATTGCAAAAAACAAGAAAACAGCCCACCCCCGGTTTGTCTATCTGAAGGAGAAACTTCCAGGCCCAATTCACAAATTGGAAGGCATATGCATGCTCTCTCACACACACACACACACACACACACACACACACACACACACACACACACACACACACACTCGGCTCGGCTCGGCTGTCTTTAAAGTGTTAGGAGAAAATTCTGTGCTCATTCATTGGACCTCAGAGGGATCCTGGAAAGAAGCTGTACTTCTCCTGACACTTTGACATAATATTTCTAATAAGTCAATTCAGCTCAATTTAAAAATACTTAAAGGGAAATTAAAGAAAGGGAAGTATTTAATTCAGCTCATTTCAAAACTACGTTATTTAAAGCAAAATTAAAGGAAAGTATGTCTGGTAGCAGTCAGTGCTGCAACAAATCTGATGACGCCTTTTACTTTTTATTTATTTATTTTTTTTAGTTTGAGCAACTGGAAATAATAATGTTTTGAAGTCAGAATAGTGAGTCTTGGCTAAAAATTAGAGTGATGGCAAAAGTAAATAAATAAATCTTAAAAGCACCAGTGGGAACATGGAGAAAAAAAAAGGTTTTCCTGTTAACTAAAAATGAAAAAAAATGTATGTAATTTTAGTAATAAAATGTGAGTAAACATGTCTTTTAGTGAGATTTTAGTTTAATATCATTGCTTGTGTGATTTTTTAAATTTGTTTTAATTATTTTTAATTAAATTAATTTTACATCACAATATAAAATACATGGTAACAGTACAATAAATTATCTTAAATTTCAGTCTGCGCAGGAATATGAGTAATGTTGTGCTTGTGTATAACAGAAGCAATGAAAACGTCATATTTCTGTCTCAGTTTTTGAAGTGCAGTCTGGAGTTCCAGTAATCAGCGATTATATTTGGAGCCACTTGGTTCTCTCTGGTTTACTCAAATTTATAAAGAAGCACATGTAAAACTACTATTAAGTCTAATAAACTCTATAAGTCATACACAATTATATTTTTATATGAAATGTATATGTTGAAAGTCATTTATGGCTTCAATATCAAGATTTTTTTATTTTTAAGTACATTTATTTTTAAATGATAAAAATCATGCTATTACTCTATAATAACGTGAGGCCAACATGATCCAGTGTTTGCCTGCATTTCAAGAAGCTCCTGCTATAGAAAATAAACGAGCCAATCAGAGACGAGTCTGACTTTCTTCTTCTTTGTATAAAAACAAGAGAGAGCGGTGTGGAGCCCTGGGACATCCTGGTTCTTTTCCCGTCCATGTACCGGTTGGAATGCAGCTAAAGCCTCGGGAAAGACCAGGTTTCTGCTCTCAGCGGGAGAGAGCTCATGTGCTATTAAACCGAACCCACCTGCACCGAACCCAGGGACGGGTAGGACTTCAAACAGTGAAACAGCGACGTGTCGTGTCTGGACGTGCTTGTGACGTCGTTACGTCTGACTCCCTTCATTTATCATTTAGCGGTGGAGTAGATTTCTCTCGGTATTTTCGACAGTTTAAGCGTTAAAATGTGGCGACAGTAAAACTGTCTCTCCAGATATGACAGAGCTGTCATTAAAGCTGCCAGGAAACGCACTTTAAGCTTTAATGGCTGGATAGCAGCAGCTCAGGTTCAAACGTAATTAGCTTAATGCTATCCTGCTTTTATCTGCCTAAAATGTATTTTAATAATTGGTTTCATTGCAAAAAAAAGAAAGAGGAAGATGTAATATTTCTAGTAATTCAGTTCAGCTCAATTTAAAAATACATAAAGAGAAATTAAAGAAAGGGAAGTATTTAATTCAGCTCATTTCAAAACTACTTATTTAAAGGGAAATTAAAGGAAAGTATCTCTGGTAAGCAGTCAGTGCTGCAACAAATCTGATAACGCCTCTGACTGGAAAAGAAGATGGGTGAAGCAGACTGCGCTAAGGGGAAGCTAAGGGGAAGTGACCTGTGACCTGCATTCACAGAGGAAAAAACCCTTAAAGTCTCCTGCAGAGAAGAGGAGTGTGGGCTTTCCTTCTGAACAGTCGACTCGCTTACATCTGAACGGAGTGAGAAGGCCTTAAGCCGACGTGAAGAGGATCCAGAGAGCTGCTGTGTGCATGAGGAAATCACACCAAAGATCTGACGGTCTAACTTGGAACAACTCTTCCAGGACCAGAGCGCCGCACTCGAGCTGAGGGAGGTAAAGGACCAGCAGGGACGCAGGCCTTCATCGGTCATTTCTGTGATTGATGAAGACGGACTCATCCATCATCACCAGGCCGGTGCAAAGGTTCATATATATGTGTGAGTGTGTGTGTATTTGTGCATGAAAATAAAACCGACAACTAGAAATAAAAAATATAAACACTTATTTGCTTTCTGTATGCTTTAAAGCTAACAAAGAACTCATTATCTTCATGTGAAGTAATGCTGTGTGTGTGTGTGTGTGTGTGTGACATCAGAATGGTGAACATGTGGTGGTGCAGACCGCTGGTCCTCTTGCCTCTCATCCTCTCCATGTTTACAGCTGCTGGACTTTGGGTCGTGTAAGTTGAACCTCTTTTTGATCTTTATTCAGAAAGTAAATAAAAAAATAATAATAAAAGAGTTAATGCCTAAACATTAAATAGAGATTGGACAAAAAAAACCCCTCCAGAATCAACACGTCTCATTGATAGTTTATTAATGTGCTTTTGAGTTGGACAATCAAATGGCAAAAAGGTTTTCCTACAATTTTAAAACTAAACAGGATACGTAAGAAAAAAAAAACTGTACCTTTAATTAATTCATAAAACAGAAATGTGCAAAGGTGAATCACCATTTAAAAATGGACTCTTCATTTCCTCAATATCAATTTTATTTTAGAAACGGGTAAATTGAAACGTCTTATTGTGGTAAAAAAACATTAAATAAACTGAGCTAAAGCTCATTTATCAGACCATTAAATGAGTTCTCACCTTTTTCTTTATGTTGAAAAGGATTTAAATATAAACAGGATATTAAATCCAACAGTGTTCATATCCCTAGATTTAGTTTCAAAGCAATATTTTACTTGTGATCGGGGTAAAAATCAATGTCTCGATGTTATTCTGATAGAGAATCTGTGGACAGATTAGGGTGATGGAAAGGAGTGTTTCCATCCTCATAGAGCTCATGACCAAACATAAATCATCATAAATACCAACATTCACATGAAAAACCTGTTTAACAATTAGAAGGACGGTTTGATTATCGTAATTCCAAGAAAAGAAAATATTCCACTGATAACTGAATGGTGCAAATCATTTCCAACATGCCATTCTTCTTCATTGTGTAGTTAATGGTGCGTTCACACTGTTGAAAGACTCGATCAACCATCGCTTCAAAAACACGTCTCTCTGCCGGCTTTTAGATACTTCAGGCAAAAATGAGCCACAAACCAGAATGTAAAATCAAGACATTCATTAAATCAATACATTTGGCCAAATGGAGACACAACGAACAGCAATGAGTCCCTACAGGAGGAAGTCGTGACTGAGTGAAGACTTCATACTTTTATTTCTCACCCTCGCACCCCGAGACATCGCGAACCCCAGTTTGAGTGTCTCTTCCCAGACACACAAACTGTCAAATCCTCTCCTCTTGGCTACCGACCATCGGAGGAGTTGTGTTTTCTTCTACGTACCAGATGTTGTTGCGTCTTCCTACCTAGAAGGTTCTTCTCGGTAGAACATTTCGTACGGCTACAACCTGCTCTAGCAGAATTTGCTGCTCCTTATCTAACTGTTGCATGTGCACAAGGCTCTTCATCTTATCTTCTCAAAACGCGTTTGGTGTGAATGCACCATGAGTTATAAAGCAGATTGGTTATTTTTATTGACTTTCTTTTTTTTTTTCACTTCCACAAACTTTTCGCTGGTATAAGCTGAGTAAAATGTGACGTTCTTTGAAGGGTGCACGCTCCGCCACTCAGCGCGTCCTGTTCCTAACGCGCCTCTGTGCTTCTGTTCTGCCACCTTGTGCTCTCAAACAGGTACTTCATGGCTCTCTACGATGGGAAAGTGCTGCCTCTGACCTCAGCATACAGGTACGACTGACCCTCTTTGAGGGACAACCAATATTTACTCAGTGCAGCCCTGGAATAAGATCTTCTTTTTTTTTTTTTTTTTTTTTTTTTTATTTCTAGAAAGGGAAATCTATCTGCACTACCTCCCTACATAAGGTACACACTGCGTTTGTCCTACCTTCTCCTTTTAACAGTGAAGCCGGAACTGCTTGCTGTTATTTTATCATACTTTGTGTTTTATCAGCGTCACAGGGAATTTCCCCCCAGCCAGCTGCTACTTCAGTGAGATCTTGAACCTGGCAGCGTTTGCAGGTAAAGAAAAGCCGTTCGGATGCAAAGTCCAGGCTGGTGGCGTTAGGCGTCACAAGGCAACTTCTGAAGGCACTCAGAGGGGAAAAAAAAAGGCTGAATCCTTTTGCACACCGCACTTTTCAGTTTTTTATTTGTAAAAAAAAAAAAAAAAAATGTTTAGCATGATGTGTCATTTTCCTTCTACCTCACGATTGTAGACCACTTGGTGTCGCTCTTTCACATTAAATCCTAATTAAATATATTAATGTTTGTGGTTGTTGTTTGGTAAAATATGTAAAGGTTTAAGCGGTATGGATCCTAATTGTTCTATTTTGAATGAATTCTCTGATCATGATTGGTACGCTGACCCCTGTGGCTCTTCCTGCTTTTACCAATCCTCTGTTCCAGCGTTTGTCGTGGGCGTCCTCAGGTACTCTCAGCTGAAGACCAAATTAGACAAGCGGTGGCTGAATATTTTCAGTGTGGCGTGTTTCTCCGTCGCCTGTTTTGGGATGACGATCGTGGGAAACTTCCAGGTAGCCGCTGATCATTAAGAAATCGACTCCAAATCCAGACTGACAGACTGACCCGCGTCTGTTTTTGTAGCTCTTCACGATGTGGGTGACTCACAACGTGGGCACGTTCCTGGCGTTTGGACTGGGCAACTTGTACTGCTGGCTTCAGACTTACATCACCTGGAAAGTCAACCTGAACAACCAGGGGAGGGTGCTTGCTATTGGCCGTTTGGTGCTGTCTGCAGCCATCTCTCTCTGCATTATACTGAAGCATGGTATCCTTTCACTCTCAAGTAGTACCGGGTAAAGGAAAGCTTGCGAACCAGTCTCAGGTCTTCTCCAACCTCTAGCAGGTTTTTTTCTAACATCGTCTTGTATTCAGTTACATCCATCTTCCCGTCACCTCTCGCCAGCTTCTCTGACTCTGCTGAGGAAAAGCATGTTTCTGCTACCACCATCATCCACTGTAGGAATGGTGTGTTTGGTGTTTAGAGTTTCTTTTCCTTTGCACAGGGTTTTACAAGCAAATTCCAAAAGGTTCATTATAGATCTAATCTGTCCAGAGAACCTTCTTCCATATTTGCCTTCTTGCCTATAGACACGTTGCAGTATGACATCACAAAGATCCCGCCCCCAGCTCACTGCTGGAGGGCAAAATCCTGCTAGCCAACGATGACTACCATTGGTTTTAGCTATCAAGTTATCAACATAATGCGCTAAATCCTAAATGTACGTGTGACACATAAAAGAAAAAGGGACGCAGTGCTTTGCTACTAATTGTCAACATTACAACAACTAGAGAAGAAGGTCAGGAAAAAGTTGTACCTTTAAAAAATGGCAAAGGAAATGGAAGTAGGTCACTTATGCTAGCTTGACTTTGACAATTTTATCAAGTATTTGTGCTGCAAAATTTTGTGTTTCGGTTCAGTCACGAAATACAGAAAAGGCAGCCTACACAACAAATCTGGTGTAGAGCAGGTGTTTAAATTAGCTAATCAAACGCTGCTGTGCTAATCTACCGCTGTGGCAGATTAGCTGCTGCTGTGGTAAGTAATGGCAACAAGTCTGTGTGTAGTGCAGCCAACACAGAGAGCAAGAAAAACCAGAAGAACACAAGTGGTTTTGAGTTATTCTTCAACGTACTGAACTAAATAATAATACCTACATCTCCAGGTTTTATCCTATTAATGGAATTGCGACAGCGCAGCTATGGGTTGCAAGCAAAAGAAGTCCTTTTGCCCTCTAGTGTTGCGCACACGCAGGAAATTGCCAGATGTAAACCATAACATGCAATGTGTGTATGGTGAGAAAAAAATTTACATTTCTTAGCTCCAACTTGTTGATCTGAGACAGAGAATGGTTTACTTGGAGGACACTGATTAGCCTGTTGGTTATTAGCAGAAATGTTCTAGGATTCTTTTTTGTTTACCAGTGGTGGGCAACACTAACTAAAAAGTTTGTTAGGCTAACTCTGAAGCACTTACAGTAAACTAAACATTAGTTTTCACAACAGCCAAGTAAATTTAGAAGAATTTATGTAGGGGAACATAAGTGGGGCAAACGTTTCCTAATTATTAAAAGGGCTAAAGCGCTGAACGAAAAATGAACTCCGATATTAGCGCATTAGCAGCCCACCACTGTTTGCATTTTGTCTTAATGTTATATTTGTGAGATTCAATGTTCAGCTATTGCCTTCCCGTCTTCATCCTTGACTCTCCCGATGCAGGCTTGGCCGTTATGCCCCACATGCACACGGTTCGCTGCCAGTGGGCCGTGGTCATGCTCTTCCTCATATACATCAGCACTTTTGCCTTCGACTTTCGTCACTGCCGCTTTGAGGTGGTGTGCAGAGACACGGTGGAGCATCAGAGTCAGCGTGAAAATGCTGATGGCTCCAGAGAGTTGCAGCCAGAGCTATAGGAGTGACACAAGGTCTTGTGTTTGAACACCTGCAGGCGGTGAACGTATCTCACTATTCAAGTTAGTTACAATGTCATGCTTTGTATTAATGTTTCACATATACATTTTTATCTTCATAATATATTTTGAGATGTCTTAATAAGATACTTGATACAGCTTCATGTCTACATCTAAGGAAGTTTAGCTATTTCTTCTAACTGGTGCTGATCGCCGCTAAGCTGGATGTGATACTATGATCCTGCACTGATGGACAGGCAGGCTTGCATAAATCAGATTGAATCAATACAACAGCTGAAATTAAATATGTCAGGAACTTTAAATTTATCACAGATTCTGGGCAGAATAGAGGTCATTTGGTGGTTTGGTATCATTGAAATTGGAGACATGGGGTTGAAGAACAATGTGTGAGCTGTAAAATATTTTTTTGGATTATAATGTGTGAAACTGAGGCGGGTAGACAGAGGAAAAGTAGAACTCATGAGGTGATGAGGTTCTGAACTGAACTTCATCATCTTGAAACAGGAAGTCAACATGGCTGGTTTAGCCTTGGTAAAAATATCATACCACCAAACTGGAAGAAATGCCAAACAGATTTTAAATTCTTAAAGCTATAAACTGTTCGACTTATTAAAGTTGAGATTTTCATGACAAAAAAATGTGTAACTTTATGTTTTATGATGAGAATTTTGATTTCTATTCTCTTTTGTTCCTCTATGCATCATATATGTGAAAGGCTCATTCATTTCAGCAGATCGGATCAAAGAGTCCTTCTCGGACTCATTACACAGGGAAATACTTCAGATGTTTATGCCAATCATTCTGTCTGACAGCTACGAAAAGCTAAAAATCTGTTTTACTAATTCTGAGTATTAAATACCTAAGACAAATAAAAAATAAGTACCTGACTCCTTCCACGTTGAGGAGAAAACCACAGTTGTTAAAGCTTGATGTATCCAAGCATATTAGATAGGGTAGAAAGTTGAGTGGAAGGAAAAAGTGTCTGAGTGAAATAAGATGTTATCTTTTATTCTTTATTGTACATCCATGGCTCCATTTAAACCTGGTTCATACAATATTTTATGTATCCCCTGCCCATCACGACACAGAGTAGCTAATTGCTACTAATTGTTTTTAGCTGTTAGCTAAAAACTAATTTCTGCTTCAAAGTGAAGATGCTGACAGTTTAATAAAGGTTTAGATATTCAATCATAGCATACCAGTCTTGTCAAAAAAACAAACAAAAAAAAAAACGTTCAAACTAAAGAGACACAGGCATCTTGTGTGAGAGAAGGTGTTTATTTCTGGATTAGTACCGACTCCGTTTACACATTTGATCGTTTTCCTCCTCCGTTACAGGCGACACAGATGGCGCACGTTAAGACAGACGCCGTCCGCCTGCGGTGGGGTTAAGACTTTCACACTCTGGCAGGAAGCGAGCGCTTCCCGTCGGCGGAGTGCTTCTACACAGTGATCCTACGCTCTAAAACACGACCAGAGGTCCCGGCTGAAGCGCGCCTCCTGGTCGCACAGGCAGACGACGTTTTTACAAAATGGGGAACGGTTACATCACTCTCGTACACAAACAGCTGGAAAGTGGCAGTCAGACACACGGTTCACCTAAAAGTTCAAACGTCGAGTAGTAACCTCACGGTTTCTGCGATTGTACAGCACCCAACCACAGTCTCACAGTCCAGTTCGGGTTGCCATGACACCGACCTCCCGCTTCAGGTCGTTACGTCACTCTGTACAAATGAAGAAGGTATTCCTGCCGTCATTTCAGGAATACAAACGCCAAGCATTCAGAGCATTCAGCTTTTCCACATTTTGTCAAACTTCTATGTATTTTATGGAATAGACCAACAAGAAAAAAGGAGCAAATAATAGTAAAGTGGAAGCAAATAAAAATCTGAAGCCATTTCTGTTCAGCTGCTTTACTCTGATACCCTTAAATAAAACCGCAGTGGACAGAGAAGCTTTTAGTTGTTTTCATCTACGTTTTGGCCTAAAGTTACTCATTTTGCAGCACCTTTTAAATAAATTTGTGATTTTTCTTTTTTAAACTTTATTTTTGCCATAACATGGTCTGTAAAAAATATAAATGTTGCACATAACTTTCCCTTTCTTCTGATTTTCTCATCAAGTTGTAACCTTTCCTTTTTCAGAAAAAAACCTGCTGCTGCCTCTGCTCCGATGTCTAATCTCCGACTGACTGGCAATAAAAATGTATTTTAAATATGTGTGAAGCAACAGCGAACGCAACTTCTGTAGAGAAACGGAAAAAGGATTGACTGGTGAGCGACGGCTGCAAAACAGGTAGCAACAAGCTTAATATGAGAGTTGTGTAGGTTAACTCGTCTTTTAGCTGAAGGTGGAGAATTGCAGTGGCTGGTCAGAAAAGGATGAAACTGAAAATGAAGAGATTGGTCCAATTTGCAGAAAACTTGCAATGATTGGTGAAAATTGTAAGGACGACAATTGAGTTTGCATTCGTATCATTTCCTTTTAGAGACTGATAAATCCAGATGTTCTGTGAAGGTGTCACAGGTTCGTTAGAGAACAAACAGGGTTGTAGTTGTAGAGATATTTAAAGAACTGTTAAAGAAAAAGCCACACATCTAAAACAGCAACAATGCAACCCATTCTGAAAACATTTCCGCTGCGCAGCACGGTGGTGGCAGCATAATGTTGTGGGGTTTCTATTGGTGGAAATAAACCCTGCTGGAAAGCCGTAAAACTCTTGAGACGGAGGTGGAGTGACCCTAATGAGCAATGTTCTCGTGTTAGAACGGTCTAGTCAAAGCAGAGACCTACCGAAGCGACTGTTAGAGAGTTTTGCTTCAAAACAATGCACGGCACACGGCAAGCTTTCATCGTTAAAAGAAAACACGGTGGTGACAGCATCATGTTCACCTGACTGAGCCCATATATGTACACTGAAGTTTGGAGCTGTGGCAAATAACAAAATGCGGAAACGTCTGAGGAAGAGGAATATTCAAGGCTACATAATTAGCCATACAGTGAACAAAAGAAAATAATAAAAAGTCCCAGTTCCTGCCAACAGTCAAAATCAAAAACACCAGAGTAGATTAGAAAAAAAAAAAAAAAGAAAGAAAGTCAGGGATGGTAGAGGAGAAGCGGACTGTGTCAGCGTTAAGCTCGCCCCGTCAGCTGAACTTGACTAAAGGAGGTAATGAGGTTGTAGTGAGCGCTCTCCTCGTCCGTCAGCTCCATGTTTCCGGGCCGGACCACCAGCAGGACGTTCAGCCCGGCTTCCTCCGCCGCTTTGGCCTCTGCAACCACAAAACCACCGGTGAGGACGGGTCGGACGGTTTGACACAAGCTTTCACCACGAGGCCGGCTCGCTCTCCAGCCTGGAGACGATGACGGCTCACCGTACGTTTACCACACAGTCAGGAGTTTTGAACTTGGACGGATCAATCTGTAGATCTAAATATAACGACACCTGAAGCCTCTTAATCTGACACACAGTCCGGTACGAGTAGCATAGTCACAGTGAAGCCAAAGTGTCAAAAATATTTGGTTTTCACCTTGACGACAAAAATAATTACAATCCAAAGATACATTTTTGTCTCATCAGTTCAGCTAAATAAAGCAACTTGGAGTCACAAATATTACCTCGCTTTTTGAAAACAACAAATAAACTATTTTTGGTAAATATCTACTACAGGAAATTTGCTGTATTTTTTATATAGCAACTATTTTATTAATCCTTTTAGGTTTTAATGTAAATAAAACTTTTTTTTTAAATGACAGCTACATTTTCGTCTATTAAATGTTGACATTTGCAAAAAGTTTCCAGAATAATAAGAAAAATTGTTGTAAATAAATTGACTGGTACTTTCAGTGTTATTCTGTTACTGAAATTAAATACAACCACTCCATGAAAAACTGGAAATTAGCGCAAATATGAATTTGCAGTTATACCTATTTGTTTTTCTTTTTTTCTAAACTTCAGTTGTTTCTTAATCGTTTTTAGTTTACATTTTTCAGAGCCGTTGTGACTCTGAAGCAGCAGAGCAGACAGGAAGCCAGTGTAACCGGCTCCTCTGGTCCAGCGCGGCGACGCGGGGCTCACCTCTGCTGACGTCGGTGAGGAAGGCGATTTCTTCCGGCTGACAGCCGATCCGCTCGGCGATCCTCTCGTAGCTCTTTGAGTCCACTTTGGCTCCTATCGTGGTGTCGAAGTGGCCGTCGAAGAGCTGAAATCACACACAGGATCGGAACAGTTGGGACAACAAAGCCGGTCCGAACTCCGCGGGAGCAAAACCCCCCCGTTAAGTCTAGATGAGTGGCTCACGTCTAAAACGTCTCCTTCCACCGAGTGTCCGAACAGGAGCTTCTGGGCCTCCACGCTGCCAGAGGAGTAGATGTAAACCTTCAGGCCGCGTTCCCGCCACGTTTTGACGGACGGCACCACGTCGGGGTAGATCCTGTTCGCAAACAGAACACACACACACATACGCACATACACACACACACACACACACAAACACAACGTCGTCAAGACGTGGTCGTTTTTTTTTTTAAATAAAGAAATTAATACGTATTCTTTTTAAATCTTGGGAAGCGAGCGAACACATCGGCGTACTTACTCGCCTTTGATTCTCCCAGACGTGTAGGCTGCCCTCCACATGTGGCCCTGCAGCTGCTTGAGCGCCGTGGACTTCCTGTCCGCCGCCATCTGCCACATCACGCTCTCCACCACCTCCCTGATGGCCTTCTCCTCGTCCGTGTGGACCGTCTGGTCCACGGTGTGGACGGGACACGCCCGGTTCTGCCTCATGTCCTCTTCGATCTGAAAGGACAGGCCGGGCTGTTAGAGGGACCGTTGGATCGAAGCCCAGGAGAGCCGTCAGCGCTTCCTCCTCTGTTCAGTCGCTGAGTGTTTTCCAGACCTCCAGTGATTCTCAGTGCAACACACAACGCACCTGCTTTTTGAGCAGGTGGACGTCTTGTTTGCACTCATCTTCCTCCCAGTGTGTGGACAGATGATCCTCAAGATGCTCTCTGATATAAGGAAACAGTATGTCCTGAAAAAAAATTGTAAAATCACCAACACAGAAAGTTAATTGTTTGTATTTCTTTAAAAATAAATGAAGCACCTATTTTGGCTCTAATATTATGGTGCATTCAGGCCACCTTGGTCTTAATGCTTCTTAAGTAAAATACAAAGACGTTTGGCAATTCCCATGGCAACAGACGTGACTGGGTAAGATAACAAAGAAAGAAAAACAATCTCTAAAAGGGGCTTGGTTAATGACGTCGACCTTCACGAGAGGAAAGCGCTATTTACGTCACTAACCGTAGAACGTGAAGCTAGCATAAGGACTGTATTATTTCTAAGCAAACAACAAAAGCAGGAAAGCTAAACACAAAATATAAAGGCATTTGTTTTGTTTTTTTTAAATTGTTTTTAACCCAAAAACAATGTTTTACTATGAGCTAGTCGGTACCAGAAAGCTGTTAGCACAACAACTAAATCTTCTTTGAACAAGACTGTAGATTTAAACAAATAAAACTCGCCTTAACAAACGTGATTGGCGTAGTGGTTCCCTCGATGTCCAGTAAAAGTGCACTGGTGCAGGCAGGGATCGAAACCGAGGCCATTTTTGACCCGAACGTTCACCGTTGGCAGTGGGTTAGCTGACGTTAGCTAAACTAGCAGCAGCGCTATGTTACAGCCCGGCAGCGCCCCTCTCTTCCCGCTTCTTCTCCGGGCCGGACAGGTGGGACACGGTAGAGTTAAGCAAAACAAAACACGGCAAACCAGGGGTTTACCTCTAACTGACTGAAGACACCATTACCCCGCAGTTTGCTACCGCACAAAGCTGTGACCAGCTCACATGTTCTGCTCTGTCACTTCAGCCTCCAGTCCAGCAGGTGGCGATATTATCCCCCTTTTGACGTCAAAGTAGACGCCATATTGTGAGTGGTATTTTGTAATCATCTATCTATCTATCTATCTATCTATCTATCTATCTATCTATCTATCTATCTATCTATCTATCTATCTATCTATCTATAAAGTAATTACACAGGGTTATGTTTTCAAGTATTTATTCCTGTTAATAATTATGATTTTCCGCTTATAGATGACGAAAAACGACATTTAGCTGTGCAATTCTTTTTTGTAAAATAATAAAACACTACTACCACCCTTTCAGCAATATTTTAACACAAAAATAAAATTAAACAACTTTGTAGTAACCCCTAATATATTTATGTGCGTTTGTATTATTTAAGGTTAAACTTAGCTCAAGTGTTTTGTTGTGTTTTGTCAATTAACGGTGTTTTTAGGAATAAAATGAACATGCAGTACTGCATGCAAAAGTACCTACTGAAATACACTAAAAGTAAACTTTTTTGGCCTTCTCTTTTGCCGTATGTTTATACATTATAAACCATTTTGTAATGAAGAAACAGTCGCATTTGTCGTCATTTTTATTATTACTGTTAGATTATTTTTTCAAATAGGTACGCTAATTAATATAAAACTGGGAATTTGTAACTGTTCTTTATTTATTCTGACATTTCAATAATTAGACTCTTCAAACGAAGTGTTTCCGTTAAACACTCCGAAACGACAGATGGCGCTGTTCAACATTTCACTTTGTTTACCGACGTGCTTCGAAGGCGCAGAAGGAGTCACTGCGATGAAAACAAAACGACGCTCAGAAATTAACCCTTAAATTTAGATAAAACTCTATCTCTCTCTCCTTCTAAAACGCGATCCGCATATTTTACTTTTCCCTGTAATAGATTTTTTCGAGCCGACTTTGAACGCCTGATCGGGACCAGCTTTTTCCTTGAAGCACACTTGATAATAAATTGCCTCTCTAGCCTCTAGCTGTCAGCTTTACCGTTAGCTTAGCTCCTTCTCGCATTGTGTTGTTTTTGTGTTCCTCTCTGGAGCCACTTTAGTTGGAAGCAGGTGCTGCCGATAAATTGGAGACATGTCGGAAGATTATGAATTCAGCGAAGACCCGAGCATGATGAGAATGGAGGAGGATGGGGAGGGTAACTGTGACGATCCCATGTCCGCCTCTGGGGACTGTGGCCTGATGGGAGGAGAGGCCGACGGGTCGAAGATTGATGCCAGTAAAAATGAGGAGGATGAAGGGTATGTTTACGGCGACTATTATATTATAATATGTTAATCTAGTTGAGCAGCGTGTCACGGCTTGTCACCTATTCGGATTCCTAATGACCAACTTTTTCCGCTGGCACCTGAACATGTCTGGAGGAAAACACAAGGTGTTTGTAATAAAATCCAAAAACTGGTGTTTTATGCAGCTTTACACGCAACAGTTTGTCTTCACGGTGCATGGATGGACTTGTTTTGCTCCTTAGGTATATGTTTGATAGAAAAATCAGGCAAAGTCATAAGTTTTCCAGAAGCAAATGATCATTTTCTATGATCAAATTCATAAATTTACAATATTCAAACTAGAATTTCCTCAGATATTACAAAGTCACGTTGCTACAACCATATTTATTGCATTGCTATCCACTTTGCCTTTTGCAATTACATTATTATTAATGTAATGACAATTGCATTCATTGTAAATAGAGCAGCACTAAAGGAAGTGGACTGTTTTGTTTACAGGAAGATGTTTGTTGGAGGGCTCAGCTGGGACACGACCAAGAAGGACCTGAAGGATTACTTCACAAAGTTCGGGGAGGTGGTGGACTGCACGTTAAAACTGGACCCTATGACCGGGCGCTCACGGGGCTTCGGCTTTGTGCTCTTTAAAAATTCAGAAAGCGTTGAAAAGGTATCCCTTTGCTGCCAGAGGCTGCGCTTTTCTAGAAACTCTGTTGTGCATCTTAAGGTTGTAAAGCAAACTATTCAATTTATTTATTTTTTACACTTTATTTCTTTGAAGTCTAGTTTGGACTTACTGTTGGTGAAACCTTTCACAATGGAAACGTCTTCAGATGTTTTTACACCATCAAACTATTATTACATGTAATATTACATCATATTAATTAATATTACCATCAAATTGAATAGTTTCTAGAAAAGTGGAGGACTCATTACTTGAGCTCACTTTGCATTTAGCGTTTTTGCTAACTTTGAAAACATTTAGCGCACTTAGCTTCCCCCCGATGTAATTTTTCCCGATAAGCTCCAAAGTGCTAATTTACCTTGTGGTTTTATAAAACTTTAGTTGAGTAAAGTTCGACATCTGTGTTGAAAGTTTGCTTATTGATTGTTATGGTGGTTGTAGTCCTTCAAGGGCAGATATAATTTATGTTGAAGTTAGCATTTTGGCATTAGCCTATGCTAAACATCATGTTGGTGTTACACTTTATCATTATCTTCTGCTAAATGTCATGTTGGTTAGCATTTCATCATTATCTTAATACCATGTTTGTGTAGGACTGTAGCATTAGCTTTGGCTAAGTGTAGTGTTGGTAACGCTATAGTGTTAGTGGAACTAATATTTATGATAAGTGTTTTAATCTTAGCTCAACTAACTTTTTAGCTAGCAGTGCCAATTACTGCATCTCTCCAGAGTTGCATTTATTTTCTTTGTATTTATTTTTTTCTGAGACTACATCCACAGGTCTGCTATGATATTGGTCTAATGTATTTGGCGTTTTCTTAAAGCGATTCTTATGTTAAACATGCCTTGAAAGGCTCCGACTCTTTTCTGCTGTTCTATTTGCTTTCTCTCCATGAAGGTTGTCTCACAGAAGGAACACAAGCTCAACGGGAAAGTGATTGATCCCAAAAAAGCAAAGGCCATGAAGAGCAAGGAGCCCGTGAAGAAGATCTTTGTAGGTGGGCTGTCCCCAGACACGCCTGAGGAGAAAGTCAGAGAGTATTTCGGTGCCTTTGGAGAGGTTCGTGGTCTCCTAATTTACAAATGTGCCTGTGTTATTTTTCTTAAACCCACTGGACGCCATGTCCATGCTGTTAAATAATCAGGTGGAGTCCATCGAGCTTCCCATGGAGACCAAAACGAACAAGCGGCGGGGCTTCTGCTTCATCACCTTCAAGGAGGAGGAACCAGTGAAGATGATCATGGAGAAAAAGTACCACAATATCGGGCTCAGCAAGGTTCCATCTGTCTTTTTTTTTTGTGTTTGTTTTGTAGCTTCATAAATACCTGTGCAGCGGCGTCTTTAAACGCTACAATAAACAAGTGTGATTGGCTCCCTCAGTGTGAAGTGAAGGTGGCCGTGTCCAAGGAGCAGTACCAGCAGCAGCAGTACTGGGGAGGCAGAGGAGGATACTCGTCCAGGTCTCGAGGGAGAGGTGGGGGTGAGTTTCTCACGGCAGACCTCCAGCTCCACCTGGTGGTCAGTTCAGGAGATGGAGCAGAAAAGCAGCACATGACCCAAAACAGATTTATGAGAACTAATCTCACGGTTAATAATGTTTGAAAAGGACATTTTGTTTACAGATCTTTCACAGTCCATTTTATTTTATGGCTTTTGGTTCTGTGTGGTTTTTATTTGCTTTTTAAAAAAAAAAGTATTTATTGTCTTATTTTTGACATTTAAGATGTTCTATCGCTAAGTGTTCTTACCAAAATGAAAGCTCGTCAGTCGTTGAGCGGGCGAACTTGCATCATCTTTTCCATTAACGGCATTTTACTTAAAAATGTTCTCAAAGCAACAATATTATTGACTATCACGATAATTTCTGGGAAAATGTATCGTCCGGCAGAATCTGCTGTCGTGAGAAAGGAATAATTGCTCAAATTAATCAGTTACTGCACTTAAAGAACATCATATTATTGCTATTTATACTATTCTGAATGTCATGCTTTGTAATATAATGTTTGTGTTTTACACTTAAATTGTCAAATTATGTTGTTGAAACATAGAATTTCATCAGAGCCACAGCAAAAATACAATTTTTTTATTATCTGTTTTAGTTGTTGCTAAAATAAAGTTCATATTTGAAGTTTGGCAGGCAAAAAAAAAAAAAAAGCATATAGATGATCGTCTATTAATACATTGTGGTCTGTGTTATTTGTCTACAGGTCCCAACCAAAGCTGGAACCAGGGTTACGGTAACTACTGGAATCAGGGATATGGGAATTATGGAAATTATGGTTATGGCAATCAAGGATATGGTGGCTATGGAGGCTACGATTACTCTGGTTACAACAATTATTATGGATATACTGACTACAACAGTGAGTATTTGCGGACATGTCGATCCACGTGTTGCCGTTGCCGAGGTAACCCGATGTGACGGCAGGTTGTGGCTGTTGCAGATCAGTCTGGTGGATATGGGAAGTCACCACGGCGTGGTGGTCACACCAACAGTTACAAACCGTATTAAAGGGACAAACCGTCCACCTCCAAGTCGGTACGTACCACCGTTAAAAAACTTCAATTAGCTTTTTTTTTTAAGAAAAACAAAAAAAAAGAGAGAAAAACTTTGGTGTTTTTATAATATTGTTGTAATTTTGTTGTTCTTTCTTGTTTTTTTTTTTCTTAAGTGCTTTACAGTAGTGGTAACGTAAAAGGCTCTTGTGACAATTATTTAAGAGCAGCCGCATCTTCCGCTGCCTCTACTTTTTTCATTTTTTGCAACCTTCTCTTTGTTGTTGTTGTTGTTGTTTTTTCTTCGTTTTAAACCGTAAAGTTAACAGGTAAACTACTGCTACTACAGTAAAATGGATGCCAAAGTTAAGGATGTGCAAAAGGAAAAAAAAAAAACAGAAAAAGGAAAAAAAAAAAAAAAGAAAAAAGAAAGAGTGTGTTGTGTCCTAACTCTGACATACCTTGTTTGTACCTGCCAGCGGAGCTTCCTTGCAGGCCATGAGCTGACTCCCAGATACTCTCAGGGCCCGCTCAATGCGGACCGGGTATGAGAAGCATACGCTCTCGAATGCTGCCGTTTGGTATGGTCTTACAACATCCTGTATCCGCATTTCTAATCTAAAAAAAAAAAACAAAAAAAAAAAAAACAAAAACAAAAGAAAAAACAATTAAGGGACACGTCCAGCTTTGTCATCTTTCTTTCCATTTGTTTCCTTTATTTATTTTATAAATATATATCTATATATTTTTTTTCTGCGACTGTCTTTTGTAATGTAAGAATTTAAAAATCTACACATGTAATTGTGGTTTTTTCACAGGCCCTTACTCCCCCACAAGTTAACGATTGATAACGTATGAATAAATAACGATTTGCTTTCCTAAAGGATACATTCGTCATTCTCTGGATTTTCCAGTTCCTAATGTTAACATTTGTATTTTTCTTAAAAACAAAAATGCTTGTTTCTTTATTTAGCTAAAGTAGTCCATGAGCTTAAGCCCGGTTTGGACTCTACTGTGTTGGGGGATAAAGTGCTTTTAATTTGTGTAAATGTATTGTTCTTGTTTTTGTTTTACTGACAGCGATGGAAAAGACTCCTCTTTTTGTTAATTTTCCCTGTAACACGTTTTCTTCTTATATCCATTGATTAAAAAAACACACATGCACACACACACACACACGCAAACAAAATGTCACCACAATTCCAGAAATTTGCATGTAATGCTCACCATAATGTGTATCTTTTGACCGATCTGAACGTATTTATTTTTTTTCCCATTTAGTATTTTGACTTCTTCGTCAGGATCCCTAGTTTTAATTCATACATGTTTTAAAGCTGTAAAACTGCTAAAAAAAAACAAACATAATTGCTTTTTATCACGTAGGCCGTTTAAAAACAGGGGATTCCTGTCTTTCTTTAGTAGCTGAAGACCTGTCGCTCGTCCACGGCTGACTTGTTCCTGTTTGTTTCCCGCAGGCTTCGGCGGCGAACGCGTCGGCCACAGAGACGATCCAGCTAAAGACATGGCTAGTTTATGAAAGCAAAAGGAAGACTGCTTTGAACCCACCGTACATTTCTCCTGTATTTACCCCAAGTATTTCAGTGTCCCTTTTTGGAATTTGTTTTTTTTTTTTTTTTTTTTTTTTGCATTTGTTTAGATCACTTTGGGGGTTTTCTCCCGTCCTCGTTCTTTCTCGATTTGTGTTTGAAGTTCTCGCTGCTTGGCGTCGTCCCGACCGGCAGCAAAGAGACGAGATCACAGTTTTACCTACTTTATGGTGTTCATCAGTCATATAATACAAATATTCTTACAGAGTTTAACATCCATAGACATACATTATATACACGTGATGTATCGGACATTAAAATGATCAAAATAATAATAAAAAAAAAATAAAAACAACCAAACAAAAGCCCTCGTCTGTGTTTGTTGAAGAACATGGATCAAATTGGTTCATCTGGAGTGTCATGGTTTCATGCCAGCAAACTTAATTATTATTATATTTAATCTCTCTCCCCCCACCCCCAACTTCACATCATCATAGAGACCTTAATGGATTGTCATGCACTGTTTAAATGTAAATTTACATACACATCTCTGATATAAAACAATACGTTTTATGTATTCAAATTAGTTGTCTGGTGGCGATTGCCTCCGGCTCGGGGGGGGGGGTCAAAGGTTAAATGACTTTGGTGGCAGCAAGGATTATCAGTATCAGGATGATCAGCACAATCACACCGATTAGGACCATCATTTTAATGTTCTTCCACCAGTACTTCCGGGCGACCCGCGTCGACGTTCTCTGGAAGGAGTCGGCCTGAAAAAGCAAAAAGAGCGAATTACAACGAAGCTGTCAGAGAGCATATTCTTGGACTTTGTCCTTGTTTTCTAATGTACAACCACAAACTTCAGGATGTTTTCTTAGATTTGCTTCGATAGACAGGGTTTTGTTTTTTGTTTGTTTTTTTCATCTTTCTACAGATATTTCGGGGCTGTCCCCTGCCTTTTTTGAGGTTGAAACAGCCTCTTTGCAATCGCCCTAATCTTTAGGTTCCTGCAAAGTTAAGTTGGACAACTTCAAAATGTTTAGCACTTCCAGTCAGACGAAAGATGTTAGCAGAGTGTCTGCACATTCTTAAAAAGTCTTCCTTTTTTTTTTCATCTGAAATTAGAGTCTTAAAATATCGTATATTCATAAATAAAAGTTGACATTAGATACGTTAATCACAGGTCTTTTTTTGGCACAACTGGAATCCATTTGACAGTGAAATAGACGGCAAAGGTCATTAGGGCCGTACTACTGTCTTTAATTTTGTCGTGGCAGGACAAACTGATTATTTAATCTCTTATATTTACTTCTTAGCAGCTAGTTTTTGCTGGCTGCTAATATATCCTGGCCAGCCAGCTCCAACTCGCTGTAAGCTGCCGATACTGCGTGTTGGTCTTAAAGATCCAGTAACCAGTGGTGGACCATCTGGATCCAGGCTTCGATGCTTCTGTTGTCATGTTGAAAACTACGTGACTGGCAACAAACGATGCCTCACATTGCATGGGTCATTAACCCCTTCACCTCCAAAATGATCACCTTCTTGAAATGAGCACCGTTTCTTTGTTCTGCATGGCAGAAACAGACTTAAAGCTGTTGGAAGAGTAAAATTGATGAGTAGAAATATAAGGGATCAGAACAGAGAGCCACCTAGGAATCCAAGAAAAAGAGGATCTTTGAAGAATTTTAGTTTTTCAGGGGGCGAATCAAAAAAAGAACAAAGCACCGCACTCCGAAAACAAGTGTCTATTATCAAATCAGCCACTGACAGTCAACATACACCAGGATTGGCTACAAATTATTTTAAAAACTAAAAAAGATGAGTTAAATAGGATTGAATTGACTCTCTTGTTACTAAACATGAGTTCAAAAACCTTTTGACAATATTGCATTTACTAATTTTTTTAAGTATGTCTATCTGAGTGATGAAGCTGCCAGAGTTTCAACAGCAGGTGTCACTAGTGAGAAATGAATGAAGCACTGGGTGATGAACCTTTGGGCTGGGAAGCTTCATTTGGCCATCACTACCGGTAACGATACTCCACCTGTTTTTGCGGCTTCTTATTGTGAAATACATAAGTACCATCATAACACTTCTGTTTCAAAATAACTGCGATCGTTTACTGCGTGTGTGCATGAGTGAAGCAAGCTAATGGGTTTATACTACAGGACAAGTTAGCTTCTGTCTGCATAGTTTGAAGAGTTTTTCACTTTAAACTCTTCAACCTCAAGTGGTTGTAGCAGTGGTGTCCAAACTGTGGACCAAGGGCCATTTGTGGACCATGGAGTGATTTTGTGTGGCCCCAGACAACAGGAACGATACAAATGAGCTCTACTGCCGATATATTAAAATCTTCTAAATTTTAGGGATGACATAAGTATTTTTTCATGTACTTTTTGCTTTCGATTTAGTTGAATCCACAAACGTTTAGCAACTTTGACTTGGTGCACCAATTCACCAAACTCGACTAACTACTTTTTAAAGAAAGACAGAAAACCATCAGCATGAAAAATGAGGGAGACTTCACATTTACAGATCCATATGATGTAGAGATCCAGTTTCTTTATGAATCTTTGTTCATTTTACTAAATGCATTGTTTGTTTCATTTATTTAAGGTTAAAAAAAAAAGAAAAGAACAAAAATAACATTTTTGTGGCCCTTTCAACATGAGATTTTTTGGTTCACCTGGTTTGGACGTTTCTGTTTTACTAAGTTCTATTGGAAAACTGGTTCATTTGGTTTGGAATCAGAAAAAAATGCTTCTTCTGCTTGGTTGATTTGATGTGATTTTCCAGAGCAACTCTAAATTTCTAAAAATGATAGTTTGGGCATGGATTTATTTTCAGTGAATAAAGGAAATGCAGAGTTCTGACAGGCTGCCACTGCGTGCCGCAACCTTAGCTGCTAATCAAAGCAGCCAAAGGAAACAATAGCATTTACAAGAAGACACAATGGTTTCTGCTGCGTTGGAGGAAGTCCGAATGTTTAGTTTGGAAGTGGAAATGAATTAAATTTGAATTCCTCCCGTGAGAGTTTGGTGCCGTCTCACTGGCCTCGGCCTCCATTTTAAACATGGCCGCTCGTCACACTGGGCCAATGATAAACTGCTTTGTTCACATTCTGACTGTTTTTATGAAAATAACACAAACAGCACTGGGCGGTCACTGTTGGCGATAATGTATCAGCAGTGTTTGAATATATTAAAATAGAGGGAAGTGTATGATAGCGTATTAGGGAGTACATTTCCAGCAAAGAATCTCAGGAGTTCTGTAGAACAAGGTCATTTCTGAAATTAACCTCAAAATTTCTACATTGTTTGGTGGAAACTTACTCCGTTTTTTGGGGGGGGGGGTTTTCTATCTGCATTGGTCCTAATACGGCATTGTAGAAAAGTACGGTATACCATTACTGTTCAAAAATATACTGTTATATGGGATTCCCAGCATGACACTGTGCTGTAGTTTGAGCGCTTTTTCCTTACCTATAGAAGTTATTTAATCTAAATTAATCCCAAGCTGAGATGATTACCATGACGATTTGTGATGTTGGCATCTACCCTCTTTTGGCTAAACAACTTAAAATGTTTCTTTCCGTTACAGTTTAAAGTACTCACATCGGGCCACTGCGTATTTCTGCAACCAACGTGACACGTCTGTTACTGATTGTAACCGTAATCAGTACGCTTACAATGTTTGACCTGTACAACACCTGTAAAGTAGAGGGTACAGTAAAGTAAAAGTGTATGAAAAGAATTTCCACCTTACTCCTACAGCCCTCGATGCTTTGCATAAATTTTGTGGCTTACTTCCGGATCACCATTCCAACGTGTAAGCTATGTCTCCCTCTCGTAGAGCAAATACAGATTAAAACAGATTTTTGAAGACGTAAAAACGTCTACACCTTAAAATTTGATGGCATAGTCAAAGCTGTTAAAGGCTTAAAAGATTTGGTGAGTATCTGACCTCTGATTACGTTGGTAGTATATTGTTGCTATAAGCAGAGAAGTGAGGTAAAGTGTGATTTCACTTAAAGCAAATCTGCCAGCAGTGCAGAACTGTGCACTAGACTGATGTGACTGGAAGCATTGATGAGTTGCTTTTAATCAAACTTGTTATTTCTGAACACAGCGCCATATCTGATCTGTTCTCCCAATCATTTCTTCTCTGCTAATCGGTTGTAACAGAAGTCAGGGTTTGTTTGTTTGTTTGTCCTTCTCTGGGCTTTTTGCTGATAAAGTGAATGAGGTAAACGTTCAGGCTTGGTCGGGTTTTCGATTCTTTATCGAAAACCCGACCAAGCCTGAATCTGAGCACAGAACGAATCTCATCATGTTCAACACACACTTGTTACACGTGAAGATGTGAGTAGCGCTGCAAGGAACATGATGGCTGTAACCGTTTTGATATCTAAACAGACCAAACAAACGAAGGAGACATTCGGCAAAACCGGGCAATGCGCTCTGTCCCCGTTTCAGATTAGCTTTACTTTGGTAAATTTACAACAATTCAAACCAGGAAAACAAAATCTAGTTTTTGTTCAGTATAATAATTTGTCCTTGGAATCTCTATGATCTATGGAAACACCCAAGTGTTAAAAACCTAGCTTTGAATTTGGGGTCAGAACCACTGACATTGAAACAACTCCAGAGCATGATGCTGCCATCACCAAGCCTGTATATTTTCTTTATTTTTTTTTTCCTCTCTCTCTCAATTTCTTGTTCAGGAAGGCCTCATTTTGTGCTGGATAAATAAAACATTTCTATTCTGTGTTTAGCACAGTGATCATCCCTTTTGGAATAACAACATTTTGGGGAAAAATAAATAAATAAAATAAATACATCATTTAAACCCTCGGATGAACATGACATTAATTTGACGGTGTTCCAGTCTACAAGAAATCAAAAAATGTCATTTTTGCATCAAAGAATGTTAAAACACATCAATTATGTTGCTGTTTTTTAAGGGGAAATGAAGTCGGAAATGAAACAACTTGAATGCAGCTGTCCTTGTATGTCTGCGACTGTTGGGTGACGATGCAGGAACAGATTTAAAACTTCCCCAGCTCTCCCAGGCTGATTTGCATAGAAATGTAACTTGATCTGCGGATGTTAAATCGTATGTGGATTCAAGCTTTTCAAGAGAAAACGCTCTAGTAAAAACATTCAGGTAAAAAGCACAATATACAATATATGCATTTGTAAATTTCGTACAACGTATGCAGATCGATAATTGAGCATTTCATTCATTTTTTTCTACAGAATAATTTGCATAATGCTGTTTTTTTACCACATAATTTATCCTCCGCTATCCTAAGTCACGTAATCTAGTTTATTTTTAAGCTATATTCTATATATTATTTACTATGATAACATCAAAGTGAAAACTGATTTCTATGAAATTATGACAAATAAAAATATGCACCATAACATGAATGATCGAGTGACTGTTTAAAGTGACCGACCCAATTCAACACAGGTCCAGTCAAATGGTGCTGGTCGTCTCACAATGAGTGGACTAGATTGTCTCACAAGTGAACGTAGTTTAAAGACATCTGTCTCGAAGGTCCATTCGCTGGTTAATCAGTATCCATGGCAACCATGACATCATGAAGACTAATTTTGTCTAAAGATTACTGTACTACTGCCTTGGTTCTTCACCAGTCAAACTTTCTGGGAGACTGGCAGTGACAGACATTTCCATAACAAATGTGCAAAAATCTTTGTCTATATTCCACTAATGTAAACAAAACAAAACAAACAACAACACAATTTTGCAATTGTGGTGTTTCCATTAAATGAGAAATGTAATCAAAATCACATGTAAATAAGCCTGTTCACGTGGTTAGTCATTAAAAGTCATGCAAACAGCTACATGAGAGATATTCATAATTTATTCGTGGCGCCAACAATCATCATCTATCAGACATCAGAGGAGACGATGGCGTCTTATTCAGGTGTTGGAGCGGCAAGCTCCGGCTACTTGGGAGCGGAGCGGCTACGTTTTGGGGAAATTGTAGTCGGTTATTTTCTAGAAGAGCGACAGATTCAACACGATGGAATGACACAACTTTATATGAGTTGTACGATGCCGCACATTGTATGAAAGAACCAAAGACAATCCATCCTCCTCCTCCTACTTCCTGTTGTTTTCTTTGTTGTTTTCTGCAGTAGTAACATCCGGTTGCTGATCCTGTGACTCATATGATGTAAAAAATGTCTTCTCATTACAGTTGTACATCTTTTTCTTTCTATTAAGCAGATGTAGTTTTGTAATTTTAAGTTGCGTAACTTAATCCCTTAAGCAGCTGGTGTTAGCATAGATTCAAAGGTACGTTGAAGCACAGAATAAGTGGTTCGAGCTTCCACTTCATTTTTTATCTCATACTCACAGATGCTTGGAGGTCGTCCGTCTTCCCGATGAGGTCGTCTATTTTGTCGCCCCTCTCCAGCACCTTGTTGATGTTGTCCTTCAGTATAACTTTAACTTCATTGACCTGACTCTGCACCTGGTCGAACGTGCCGGAGGAGGCAGCGGCGGACGGCTGAGGGTTTGCGTCGGCCTGTACGGGACACAAACGGTGGCGACGTGCTCAGTTTTGGCTGGGGTCAAACATTTAACGGAAACTGAAAGTCTCGCAGGCAAAAACACACAGAGGAGTTCCTGCTGTGGGGCTCTCTTCCTGGTACTGTTCTACACAGGAAGCGCTTTGATGCCTGACCTACTTTCAACTGGATCTGTTTGACCTAAACTAGCTCTAAAATCACAAAACAAGGTAAACTGAGTTGAGCTGAAAACCGGGGAGCCACTTAAAATATGAAGAATATTCATTAAAATAAACCCTAAAGTAAACTTTTGTGTTTAACAAATAAAAAGTTCACACTTACCATAGTATCTTTCACTCCCAACGGATCAAACTCAGCTTCATGTGAATGAAATCAAACAAAAGCCCTCCAGCTGCAGTCCCACCTGTGTGGTAAACAAAAGCAGGGGATCTTCAGGGAGCTTCTTCTTCTCTCATATGACTCACACAGCCTGGGCTGAACAAACTCTTGCCAAAGGTTGAGCCTCCGCTCAGTTATCTATTAACCAGCAGTTGCCTCAATCGAACTCCCAATGGTTTTAGAGCCGTTTACCATCACCAGCAAGGAATTAGAGCAACTCTCATTCAGGCTGCGCTTTCATTTCCTGCTTCACAGAAACAAGAGCTGCTGCATTAACAAGACAAAAAAAAAAAACAGAAAAAAGAAAAAGAAAGAGTTTTCTAGTAGTTAAATAAGGGGAAAAAAATAACTCGTTTGCTCAACACATCTCTTAGTTGCATTTCTACATGTTTTTTTGTTTTTGTTTGTTTGTTTTTTACATACCATCAGCTATCTGGAGAGGATCCAGGCCGGCGCTCTGCTGATACGTCCGGGCAAAGGGCTGTGTGTGTTTTCAACACAGGCAGATTTGCAAGGCAATAAAGGGGGTGAGGTGAAGTCACGCTCTTGCTCCACTTCATTTCCTCATCCTGCGCGGCGGCGGCTCGACGTTTCAGTCGCCATCTGCTTCATGCAGACCACAGTGAAGCAGGAGTTTCTTTTTAGGTTTTACTAGATTACACACTCAGTTATGTATTGTCTGATCTCCGTGACCCGGCTGTACATAAAGTTATGATGTGAGAGTTATTTTGTGAATTGTTTGTATCTTCGACCTCAATTTTGTTTTTAGATGTATGAATAAGTTTTTCTCTTGGTTTTGTGCTTTTATTTGAAACAAACTATTTGGTAATTGTGTATTTTTATCCATTTCCATTGCAGTTAAGATTACTTTTTTTTTTTGGAACAATTTGTGGAGATAGATTGCCACAAACGTTCTCACATCTCGTGCGTAATTTAATAAAACTGTATGTCATCGTGTTTGTAGTGCACTGTTTTGGTTCTGACTCCCATTTGATTCCCACTGAATCATAAAAGATGGTAAACCATGAAGCATGAAACTAAAAATAACTCAGTTACCTCCTGAATGTTCTTTAATGGAGTCGTGTAACCACGTTTCCTTGCAGCATATTTTGTATGGAAGCCCATTTCTGCCATAAAAGGAAACAGAAAACCCCACCAGAAAGTCACGTTTTCAACTTTCAAAGTCATAATTATGAGATAGAAAGTCAAAATTTAGACTTTCAAAGTCATACTTATAAGATTTACAGTTATAATTAAGAGAGAGAACAACAACTTTGAAAGTTGAGATTATGACTTTCTGTCTCATAATTATGACTTCCTTAAGGATGATTTTCTTTTTTTCTTTCTTTCTTTTTTTGGCAGAAAGTAGCTTCAGTAGTTTTGTTGTTTTCTTTTTAAGGTTTTGTATTTATTTGCATTTCTCTCGAGCTTATTGCTCTAATCAATTTCTGGTCCAATATTATTGATTTTTTTTGTAAAAAATCTAAGACCTTCTTCCATACCTAAGAGGTCTAAAGTGGAGTAAAAACGATTAAAACGACAGTAAATGTATGAAAATAACCATTTCTAATCAACAGCCTTTCCAGTCGTTGACAGACTGAAATGTGAATAAAATCTCAAGCCGAATGCAGTTTTTCTTCCTCTCTTCTTGTGTTTGCTCCTCACATGTTTTGCAACACAACAACCTGGGAGATTCGTGTATTAATTCAACAGAGACAAACATTAAATAAATGAAGCTTAAAAAGCGTCTATCAGAAACTCCTCTGTGAGTTGAACTTTTCCTCAGATAAAGTGGATCTGGGCATGAGTCACATTAACGGACATTGAGGATCCAGCATGTCAGCAAAAATACTGAAATGACTGCAGGGTAATAAAACCTCAAAGACTTTAGACAAACCGTCTAAAGCAACGTTTACTGTAATGTTTGGGGTTTGTCTGTAATATGGGATGTAACACCGACTTTCTACAGTTGGGATTTTTCACTTTCCTTTCGATACTGAAATCTGGGGTTTCCCAACAGAACACTAAAGCAAAAATTTAAAAAAGAAGAAAAAAAAAAAATACTGCTGTTTTTGGCTATTCAATACACAATTTTCCAGTTACTTTTAATATTGTTACTCCAAGTGACCAAAGGTTAAAGTAAATTCTCACTGTCTCTGTTCTGTTAGTCAGCACAAAAAATCATTTTTGTTAAATCCAAATGTAAATGTGCCTTTTTAAAAAAAATTTTTTATTTGCTCCATAAGAAACTGAACATGCATGATTTTATTTAAGCAAACAAAATAGCCAGATTTGTGTGAAATTGACCTACAAATCGTAGATTGAAAACTTTAATAGGATCTCACACGATCGTGTTATTATGAGCCAGGAGTACAGTTTGTAACATTTTTGGCATGATTTGTTTGTTTTCTAGAAGATTTTTTTTTGTTTAAGATCAACAACTTGAGTGGGACATTAGTGAGTCTTTATAAGCACTTGCTGTTTTTTTTTTTAACAAGTGTCCATCTACACCAACCTGTGGAAGAGGATAAAGACCACTGACAAAAAAAAAAGAAAAAAAAGAAATAATAATAATTCTTATTTTTTTCAGAATTTATTAGTTTCTGAATTTTGACTTTAGCCTTCTGAAATCAAAAGAGGTTCAAGACAGAATTAAAAAAAATAACTTTTTTTTTTCTACCAACCGTGCATGTTTGCAGGCCATGTTCCCTCAATTCTAGATTTCAGTCCAGAAACAGAGCAACAGCCCTGGTCTGCTATAGTCAGTAATATTACATGTATTTTATGTTGTAAAAGTGCTCTGGTTCTAGTTGAATGTAACACCACAGCGACACCTAGCGGCTCCTCTCCTGACAAACATTCTTGGAAGGTGTTCAGCCTTCAAGCCTGCAGGGTTCGGAAAGGTTCGGAAAGGCCCTGCAAACTTTCACCGAGATGTTTTACAGCAGCTCATTTCCGCTGCAGCGCTGAAGGAAAAACTTCATCCCGCTGACTCTTATCAAAACCAAGCCGAGCTTCAACCTGCACCCTGAGTTAATCATTGCTTTTTACAGCCACTGCGCTCACAATCCAGCTCTATTACTATTACTTTTTTTTTTTTTTTTTTTTTTAACTCTCTGCGTCGCCACGTTTGAACTCCGCTAAAGCTGCGTCTCTCTCCAGCAGAGATGAATCCCAGCAGAGGAAAACGCAGCGGGAAGACTTTCCTGTTCACGTCCGAGTCTGTGGGGGAAGGACACTCCGGTACTGCACCCACTCACACACACACACCCACACACTCACACACAATGGCGAAGGAAGGCTGCAGAACACACTGTCTGCACATGTGCGGATTCAGTCGAGCTGTTCTGAAAACACTGCATGTGATCAACAACTTGCTGACTTCACGTTAATAAGTTGATGTCATTTCAATGGCGTTTAAAGACGAAAACGGACTAAACATTTAGTTTGTGCTACGAAACTTTTATGCGAAAGAAAGTTGAATGGAAACGGTTCCGAACATTTGTATGGAGGTCCAAAAGTGCCAACTTTTATTTAAATTATTATATATATTTTTTGTATCTATCTGTTAAAACTGGCACCATGTTGTGACAGTATAATATGAAGTAGATAATCAGTGAAAAGATACTCCACTTCCTCCGTTTGAAGAAATACATCACTTCCGGTAACAAAAAAAAAAAAAGAAAAAAAAAAAGAAAAAGCAATCAAAGCCTGGAAGAGGGTCTTAACGCTGCCAATAGTCCTCACAAACTTGCTGCCAGATGTACTAATGGCGAAGAAATAACTCACTGTTTCAGGAAAACTGTTTATCCGCGTCATCCGTGGCTGTGCTAAGTAGCATTAGCAGAGTGCAAGTTAGCGAGGTAGGGTGAGGGCATGATTGACAGCGTTAAGACCCGCCTCCTGGCTCTGATTGGTTGTTTCTAGTTAGTGCTGGGAAAATTTAGAGGTGCTTGATTTTTTTTTTCATAGATTATCTGTGTCATACCATACCGTCACGACATAATGAGTTTGAACAAACGCAAAAAAATATCTTTTTATGAAACTGACATACTTCAACTTTATAATAATTTAATGATTGCTTTAATGACTCAGCGGTTAAACAAATATATATTATTTCAGTGAAGGCCGGTGAGTGTCTGATTGTTTTACAGACACTTCTGTTCCCGTGCTCTTTTTAAACTTGATGTCTTTTGTTTCTGCAGATAAAATGTGCGATCAGATCAGCGACGCCGTCCTGGATGCTTACCTGAGTCAGGACCCGGACTCTAAGGTGGCCTGTGGTGAGTCTGAACATCACTCATCTCATAAATGATGTTCTGTAATCATCTCTCCACCTGTTCATCTCTTGTGTGTATTTTTCCACCCTTTTTACACTATTTGAAAAAACAAAACAAAACACAGCAGCGCTATCATATATTTCTGTGCTTCAGTCAAACAGCCCATAATCCTTTGCTGCATCACAATCACAGCCACATGACCGAACAAATACCACACGACCAACCGCCTCCACGAACACAAACAGCAATAGGATGGAAATAAACATAGTTTGTTAATATTGGCTCAGTTTTACTTATGAAATCGATACGATGTGGATTCCGATATATCGTGCATTCCCTGTAGAATACTGTTGTTGGCAGCGATGTTAAATCTGCGTATTAAAAAATGTTAACTTTGGAAACTCTGTCACATTAAACAAAAGCTGAAACGTAAAAGATTGGCTAAATCCTGATTCCAGAGTGTGTGGCAAAGACTGGCATGATTTTACTGGTTGGAGAAGTGACATCTAAAGCCATCGTGGACCTCCAGTCCGTCGTCCGAGAAACCATCAAGAAGATCGGCTACGATGACTCGTCGAAAGGTATCGCGTGGCTGACTTATTCGTGGACATTTGCAGGAATGTCCCAAGAAAATCAGGCAATAGATCAAAAACCTGCTGCTTGTTTTTGTCCTCAGGTTTCGACTACAAGACCTGCAACGTGTTGGTGGCCCTGGAGCCGCAGGCTGAGGAGATATCAGACTGTGTGTTTGAAGGAAGAGATCAGGAGGACATTGGGGCTGGGGACCAGGTTCAGTATCTGACCTTATACTTTAAATGCACCTGACTTACAGAGTCCGAGCATCCTAAAAGAGTCTTAAATTCATGTATCAAAAATTAAAGCCTCCAAATGTCTTCAGTTAATTTAAAAAAAAAAAAGTAATTTGGCTTACATTAAAAGTCTTAAATTTGTTGTGGCAGGACTATTTAATCTCGTACATTCTCATATCCTCAGGCTACCACTGACTAGCTGCTAATATACCCTTACTAGCATACTAGCCAGCCAGCTTTTTTGCGTCTGTCATGGGTAAGTGCAAATTTATTGCCAAATAAAACTTGACAACCACAAACAAATAAAAATCACAAACAACCAAAACCATAAATAAAACGGGTTATGAAGTGGTTGTAAACCGATTTGCCCTTCAAAAAGTATTAATCATCAGAATTGACATTTTTGAGCTCATCTGAATTTATTATGAGATTAATTGCTTATTGGGACAGGATTATTACTGGTAGGACCATCAAGTTCATTCAAGGACTGGAGTCGTGAATGAACTTGATGAAAGTGTATTCAAACAAACAAGACGTTGAGAAAACAGGAGCAGGCGAGAAACAGCAGAGCTTAATGAAGGAAACAATGACAATACAACCAGAAGAGCTAATTACAGGTGAGTGGATGCAGCTGGGGAAGGAGCAGGTAGGGGCAAATGAGGAAATGTCAACAGATCTATAATGGAAGGCTTCAATCAAAGCATATCCATCTGTTAGTTTTAGTTAAAGTCCAGACCAAAAGGCATTGGACACATTTAATCACATGATGTTTTTATTTCCAGGGCTTGATGTTTGGCTACGCCACTGACGAGACAGAGGAGTGCATGCCTCTAACCATCCTGCTGGCGCACAAACTCAACCACAGGATGAGAGAGCTTTCGCTTAACGGAGAGTGTCCTTGGATACGTCCAGACTCCAAGTCACAGGTGTGGAAACTTACCCTTCAGTGTTTTGTGTCTTTGTTCTGTTTTCGTTAGCCCCGTTGTCTCTGTTGCGGACCGTCAGGTTACGGTGGAGTACCGAGACAGCGAGGGCGCCCTGGAGCCGCTGCGCGTCCACACCGTGGTCATCTCCGTGCAGCACAGCCCCGACATCACCCTGCAGGAGATCAGGCACAACCTGATGGAGAAGGTGGTGAAAGTTGTCGTTCCTGCCAAGTATCTGGATGAGAAAACCATCTACCACCTGCTGCCGAGTGGCAAGTTTCTAATGGGAGGCCCACAGGTCGGCGTCGACGCAACTACAGGCGTGAAAGATCTTTTCTTTTTAGAACGCGACATGTCGGAGTTATGTTATCTGTGCCTACAGGGTGACGCAGGACTCACGGGACGTAAAATTATCGTGGACACCTACGGAGGGTGGGGCGGCCACGGAGGTGGAGCTTTTTCCGGGAAGGACTACTCCAAAGTGGATCGGTCAGGTGCCTATGCGGCCCGTTGGGTCGCCAAGTCTCTGGTCAAAGCGGGGCTGTGCAAGAGGGCCCTCGTTCAGGTGAGACCTATGCATTGTTCCTGGTAACTGTAAATGAAATGGGACGCAGGGTTTCCCCTGGAAAACCCACGCCAAGCTTGGTAGTAAGGGCACCAGTGCAGTCCACCATGTTTTTGTGTAAAAACAAAAGTGATAAAAGTTACAAAAATTCAGAGGTGCACAAGCAGGCATCATAAATTGGGAAGTAGTAGCGTGAGAAAAACAAATATCTTATCCTTGCGCCAAATCTTTTTTTATTGATAAATGAGTTTATTTCGAAATTGCCATGTTTCCAGTTAGCACATTTATTTTGGAACGGCCAAATAGCGCAGTTCTATGGTCAGTGGAAACACAGCTCGTGATGCTTTCCGTGGTATTCCTCTCAGATCTCGTACGCCATCGCCGTGAGTCACCCGCTCTCCATCACCGTGTTCCACTACGGCACGTCGGACCGGGACGAAGACGAGCTGCTGGAGATAGTAAAGAAGAACTTTGACCTCCGACCTGGAGTCGTTGTGAGGTACGTGAAGTCCCTCCCACCTTCCCAACCCCATCACGTATGAGCCCTGAAATAAAAGCTGTGCGTGTGACGCCGTTTCCTGTCATTTACAGAGAGCTGGGATTAAAGCGGCCGATTTACCAGGCCACGGCCTGCTACGGTCACTTTGGAAGAAAAGAGTTTCCCTGGGAACAACCAAAGAAACTTGTGTTTTAACTCAAGATATTAACAGATATGCCCAAGATCATTAGCAAACTATGTTTTAGTCTTATTGATTTATTTCTTTGTTCACTAATAAAATCACAGATGAAGATTTATGTAAACCGTTTAATATACAGTCGCAGACTGTATGAATATCAGTATGTTTACCATATTCTTTAAATTCACGTATCTAAAATTAAGGGCTTAAAATGTCTTAAATTCATTTTTAAAAATGTAAGTAAGTCTTACATCTGTTAATCACAGGTCTTAAATTTTGTGTTCTTTGTAGTTTACTTTTCTGTCAGGCAAACATTTGCGTCGCACGCAGCCATTGTCATTTTATTCTGTGACTTGAGGCGGTTGAGGCTAACGCTAACTACCTGCTAGTAAAATAGGAAATGGTAATGAACTTATGACCTCATTTCACATCCTGTAAATGGATTTAATGATTCTCCGTGAGATTTTTTCTTTCTTTCTATTTTTTTTTTTAAAACTTTGAATATATTCTATTGTGACCTAATTTTTGATTTAAACTTTGCCAGAACCTTCTCCCCGACTCGTCCGCTGCCCTCCTTGATCTCCATGTTCGCCCACATGGGAAGACTTTTTTTTTTTTGCACGATCAGCTCTGTATATCCTCCACCTGTAGATGGTGCTGTTGTTTCACGCATGAGGGATACGTTGAACTTTTGGCCTTGATGCTCTTTTCAGTCATCAGCTAGTCATTTGTAGCTGTTGTGACCAAACAGTTAGATCAGCTGCTTCCAAGAAACCGTGACTTTATAATGTGACGTGGTGCTGAGTTCACCACGCACACATTGAATATGATCTGTTTTTCCAAGTGGGAGAAAACCAACCACACTTCTGAGAGCACTGCGTAATTTATCCAGCAGACTGTTAGGAGTAACAAGAGGATGCAGTAATGTCATCAGAGGACTGAACTCTGTGATATGTGGCGAAACATTGTGTGAGACTGAAACACAACGGAAGCAATTGTGAACACTGGTGAGGATGTCGAGGCTATTCCCCTCAAAGGTGTGTCCAGACTTTTGACTGTGAAGTTAAAAATATTGTTTCAGTTAACTAAAATGTTCAGTTTTTGTTATTTTAGTTTTAGTTAACCATAATAACCTCGTGACGTTGCAGAGACAGAGTACTGGCGATGTTGCGGTGAAATCTTTTACCTCTCTCTCCTGATTACTGGAGACGCTTTTTTTTTTCCTTTTTTCTAGAATCCCTCTGTCAAAAAAATAATTATTCCTAATTTTCAATCAGCAATTCGATGGTGTTTAAAAGGTAATTGAATCCTGATACGGGGACAATTATTCATCATTTAAGGTTATTTGCATTAATTGGAAATATTAATGGGTTCTTTTGGGTGTAGAGAGGAGATGAATATTTGGTCACAGAGGAGCTCCACCACTCCAGGCATTCACACATCCGCTGATATCACCCGACAACCTCCACGGCTGAACAGAGGGAGCCTGGAGATTGGAGAAAGAAAATATCTACAAAAAATGAAAGTGATTCTAAGGAAATGCAGAGAGGAGCTCAGGAAAATCCTCGGTTAATGCTTCTTCAAAGTATCTTGAATTACAATTGCAAATTTCCAAGAAATTCAGCTTCCTTTTATTTTGCCCGTATTTCATCCAATGAAGAGCCCTCCTTGTTGTCATGGTGACATTTTGCTGGCAAACCCCAACTCAGCCTTATTATTTCTGAAATGGATTTGGTTTTATTTATTTCCCCCAGATACATAAACTAGACTAAAACCCCAGTTTATGTTTTCATGCGGCCATATTGAATGCTGATGCCCCACTTGGCAGCCAAAATGGATTCATTATATTGGAGATATTCTAATAAAGTGACATAATTCTGGTTGATGTTTTGTGCTCTGTTCATCCTTTGATTAGTTCTTTTCTTTTGCTTTCATTTAGATTTCTCTTTTTTCCTGCTTATTTATTTGTGATTGGACCTCACTTTAGCTCGTCATTCTTTATATTTACTTAATTTTGTCCGCATTAAATGTCTTTTTTCTGTTTCCTGTTTACTTCCTGCTCCTCTCTTTCTCCCTTCTACATGTCTGGTCTCACAGCTGCAGCTCATTACCGATCTGTCATCAGTTCTCTATTCCAGTAGAGTAGAGACACCTACTATTTAAGCTCCTCATTTTCAGTCACTACTTACTGGATTTCACTTTTGCCCACCTTGTGGTCCCATGTGGTGCTCCTTGTGCTTCCAGATTTCTATTTTCTTTAACAATTGGTAATTTTATTTTTGTCATAAGTTTATTTATGAAACACATTTCAGCATCAATGCGGTTCAAAGTGCCTTATACCATAAAAACATACTAAAGCAACCTGTCATGAAACAAACCTTACATTTTGTCAAACGTCATCGTCAAAAGCAAATATCCATCAAATATATTGATCAGTGTTCCAGTTAAGGCAGCTCTAAAATGGTGGAGCTGGTCTACAATTTACTGGAAGTTTGTTCTAGATTAGATGAGTATTAAAACTGATTATTGCTTCTCCGTTACGTAAATCATTTTTGGATCTTTGTGCTTGGGCCCTTCTATAATTATTACAATGACATAAATATTCATTTCCATGTGGGATCAATCGTAATTTTTTTTTATTTTTTATTTTTTACAAAAGCAGAAAGGAAATTAAAGTAACTTATGTGGACTGTCGGAAGATTCACGTGATTCTACAACTTTCCCTTTCAAAATAAAAAACTAAAAGTGTGATATTTTCTATCCATCCATCCATTCATCCATTTTCTTCCACCCTTGTCCCTAATGGGGTCGGGAGTTGCTGGTGCCGATCTCCAGCTGGGTTCAAGGCAAGAGGCGGGTTCACCCTGGACAGGTCGCCAGTCTGTCGCAGGGCAACACAGAAACAAACAGAACAAACAACCATGCACACACACACTC
>CAEGAD010059958.1:0-32635 GCA_903067055.1 Poeciliopsis paucimaculata
GTGGAGTCTCGTGGCTCCTGTCTGGCTTTGATACGCTGCATTTTAATTCGTAAAGACACGATTTCTTTATTCAATTCCTCGTTCTCTGTCTCAAGCCACGTCCGATCTTTCTGGCGCTCTTTCAACGCGTCGTTTCGCTGCTGCCGTTTTCGATAGGTCTCATCAGTGAGCTCCGCGTTTGATTTACACATTTGGTAAAAATCTTTTCTTAAAGATAGAAGCTCTCCTCTCACTTCATCTACTTCTTCATTTAGCGCCTGTAGTCTTCTTTTATAATCGCGATTAATGTCTAAAAGAATTTGATTTTCTGCAATGAGGCCAGAGACGTCGGTCCTGCAGCTGGTCAGGCGTTCCAGCCTCAGCCTGAGGTGGTCCACCGTTTGCTTTAACTGGGCGTTTTCCTCCCGCAGCTCCTTGCAACTATTTTCTAATTCCATCACCGTCGCGAATAAAAAATTGGTCTCAGCCATAACTTACGTTGTGTGAAAACTAGTCAAACTGCAAATGAATTTCCCTGTGGAATCTTGGAAGATAGAGACAGTCACCGATGATGTCACAGAGAGGATGAGTGACATCACAGTGTCACATCAAAGCCACAAGAAGTCTTTTGCGTGTGGTGGAGGGAGGGGGGAGGGGGGGGCTAAAAAACTTTATTCGCAGACACACTGTATGACGACAGAGTGAAACATTTGACCAATGTTCAATGTAGTAGCATTTTCAACAAACCTTTCCAACTTAAAATCTGCTACAATTCAATTGATCTTCTCCTTTGTAGAACTCACCGGATGTCTACAGGCCCTGTTCATTATTAATGAAATTAAAAGTAATAACATGGCTGATTAAAGCTAAATACTATGTTTTCCATTTGAGTAAAGTTTTAATTCGTGCTGATGACGAGGCGCCTCGCATGATGAAAATCACTTGGTGTAAATAGATTTTTGAATTGTTTATTCACGTATTTTATTACCAGCAACTACTACCTACACAATTATCATAATATGATATAAGTCTTACACCAGGAATAAATACTGGATTCCCTGGACTGGGGATGATTTTATTTGTCTAATAGACACCTTAGTTTTTACCTGTGGCTTTTTTTCATTTGCATCACATTTAATAAGTAACCATTCATCAACACTCTCCGGCTGCTGCACGGTGATGGGCAAATCACGACAGAATGATAATTCTGAGCAATTATCCATCTCAACAGGGAATTATGCGCTCCTGCCTCTTCGCTCGTGACCCTAACATTAAATTAATTGCTGCGCCAGGAGTGTAATTTATCTGAAGCTGTGCTACAGACCTGTCAGTCTCTGTATTAACATATTCATCAGCTGATAAGATTTGGAAATCTAGAGGCTGAAATTCTGGCCGATGCTCAACTCAGTCAGACCGGATGGAGAACATCTGTGAATGTTGCTGCACAATAAATCAGTAACGATATATACTGCGACAGATACGTGATCAATATCCATACTTGATACATCTGGTGGAATATTCAAGAATTTCACCGAACTCCACTCCAGAACCGCACAGCGTTCTGGGGGATGTAGGCAGAGGAAAACCCGCTCGGTCTCTCACGGCGAGCTAAGCTAGCTTAGCGGCATGAACCGGCTCGCTCATTGGTTACCTAGCAACAGCATGGCGAGCAGTTTGAAGTTTCGTCACCGCAAAACTGCTTAAAAATAAAAAAAATATCACATATTTAAAACAAAAACTAATCAATAGTTATCGGTAGATATGAAATACTTATATAATTGTAAATTTTTCAGTGGTATCGTTCAGCTGTATCTGTGAACAGCATTTTTTAAAATCACGGATGCCCAGTTAGAATTCGGTCTGGACTTTGACTGGGCCATCTTCAAACAGACTTTGCTCCACACCACTCTGCAGCTCAGTCTGGTTCATGGTGCGTTCACACTAAACGTTTTTGAGCGTCAGGTGCATCTGGTTTGCATCCACAATCTATGTGGAGGCCCGTCGTGGTGCGTTTCGCCCGACTAGTGCGGTACAATTTGAACCGTTTGACGCATCAAGTGTCCAACGACGCGTGCGACCAATAAGCCGGCAACGAAAAACAACAGCTAGAACTATTTTGACGCGCCTCCACATTGAATGTAAACCAGACGTGAGAAACACTATGTGCAGAGCAAAATGTCAAGCGTCCTTATTTTCTTTTAAATCAAACGAACGGAATCGTTTGCACTGCTTTATGTGGGTCTGTCACATAAAATCACAATAGAAAACATGGGTCTTAATGTGAGAAAATGTGGCAAAGACCAACGGGTATCAATGCTTTTCACAGACCAGACACCAAGAACAAAAAAAAAACATTTATTGAGTCTTTCTTGGCACGTACAGCCACCAGCAATTATCTGGCCGTCACATTATATTGAGTGCAGCATAATTGAAATTCCTCGTGTGCCTCAATTTTGTGTTTAGAAGTCAGTTTTCTGCTTTAAGTAGCTGGGCGGTTTGCTCTTCTGCACTTGTATTGATTCAGACATTCATCTCGACTAATTTCCTTGTCAGTGAAGACTGCGGATAATTTGCGGAACGAACGAGATGAAGAGACAAAGATTAGACTCGCAAGTGCAAAAGTGCGTCAAACAGCTCGACACGAGATTTTCTGTCCACAAACAAATGGGTTTTTCTTTTAGCAACCGAAGCAACAGGAAGAGGAAAACTAAAGATAGAATCAACTATATGAAAGGAAGTAAATCATGTAATATGCACTAAACATTGACAATGTTGTCGCTATGGGTACGCTATGAAAAGCAGTGGAAATACATTATTGTTTATCTTTGATTTATGTATATGTGCAGCAGGGAATAATGTCATGCTAAAAAGATCAAATGTGGCGCAAATAATCAATTCTTCATCAAATTTAATCCAAAGTTTGTGTAACTTTCTGGTAAAAATTAAGCGTAGTGTAAGTCTGGCACAATGAGCAGGTAATTGTTTAATCATTTGATAAATTAAAGTGAAACTGGCAATTTTGCTGACAGAGACTTCATAATCCACTTTATTTGTGGTTTTGGTTGGGTGTCGTTTTAATTTCCTGTTTATTTATTGTTTTTGGTCGTTATTATTTTGGATATTTAATATATTTTACAGGTCCAGTGTTAAGGATTTGTTACAAAATTTAACTTTAGAAATCTTAGAGAGAATGAACTTACGTTGCTATGCCATTATCGATACACTACTTGAAATCGGTCTCAAAAGAACAATATTATTGTTTATCGCAATGATTAGCGCACAATTAGTGATTGTGGCAGACCTACGTGTGTGTTAGGGGTGTTAAGCTGTTGCTTTTTGTACAGAATGTAGCCGCAGCTCCATTTGTAGCTTCGAAACAAAATTGAAAGTCATGTTTCTGAGGGGAAGTTCTGCTTCTCATTTACTTCAAATACGGCAGGAAAGTTGGAATCAAATTCAAATGGACGCCTGGCGAACGAAGGAAGATCATTAAGGCGATTCATTTAGAGTAAGACACCGCCCACCCTCTGCTCTCCTGCCTCATTCCCAGCTAATCTCAGAGCAATGGAAACGTTTTCATGTACGGCGCGGTCTTGCCGAGCCAACGGGCAGCGCAATCTCAGACGTTCACACTCCAATTAAAGTGTGTACTTTTTACGTGCGCCGTGATTTAACGCCGCTCCCCGGCTTGACACGGATGCATGCGTGATGGATGGGCCCCGTCTTCTTTCCCGCCGTTATTATCGTATTCATGAGTAACAGGCTATAATTTGTTATTTTCCAAGCTGACCCACTCCCTCCACCCACTCCACATGTGGGAGACAAATGGAGACGAAACCGGCGACGCAAGTTCACATAATGAGGGAAGTACAGGGCTCATAGACCGAGCTCAGACGAATCGTTTTGGATTGATTTAGCATTTGACGCAACATTTCCTCCCTCACAGATCGCACTGTGAAGCTGAGAGATGCATTCAGTGTGTTGTACTGCCGCCTTCGACAGCTCAGTCTGCAGCTGCTTGGACATTTATCACTGGGGGTCTTCGGGTCATTGCAAGTGGAAAAGGGTCAAATGTATTTTCCAGTAATTGGTTCAGCTTCATATCTGTTGACAAACCTGTGCGATAATGGAGAAAAGGTTGTAGATACTGGCTGCATTTTGCTAGTGTGTTTCGGGGGAAAATAGATGGATTAGAAGATTAGAATAAAAAGAAACACCAAAATCTTTTCAAAGTTTCTTGCGTGGTCGCCTTCAACAAATTGTGTTTTCTACCCTTTGCAGCGAAGCAGCGTTAATGTCGCTGAGGATGTACTAGCTGGACTTCTTGAGCCACCTTTGCTGGGCATTATGTTAAAAATGAGTGCATTAGTACAGCTGCTACGGCATGCGCTGAAATCGTACTTGTTTTTGGTTTTTGCTATGCTGCTGCCGGCATGTTGTGGGTCAAAGCAGACGGAACATCCCGTCTCATTCGGCTTGCAGCGTCCGTTTCCCGACGCCTTTCCAAAATTAGAAATATTGTATTGCAAAACCTGTGCTGACTGAGCTGGTTTTGACATTCATAGTGCTATTGCAGTTGTAATAACACAACAGGAAGAGCAACAGCTGGATCCGACAAAGAACTACCCGGGGAAATAAATTACGGGACAAGTTGATTACTGGAATGATGAAAAGGTGCGTTTGATTAATTGAATAACGAACAGCTGTGAGGGAGCATGGGCTGATTCACTGAGAGAAAAATGTCGAAAACTCAGAAAGCACAAGGGAAATGCAGGAAAGACAAAGGAATTAAGAAGGTGAAACAATGACAGAAGCAAAACGTGTCCAAGAAAACAAAATGAATCCAAACGACCTCAAACTCTGAACCAGCAGGTCAAATGAAAGCCAATCAAAACTTTCCAGTAAAACAGGCTGAATGATCAACTGACTAGACCTACCTTCAATGTATTTTTAAAAAATAAACCGATACAAACGCCAATGCTCTCCTCTCCCCTAAACCCAGATAATCCTAATAGCAGGTAAGTTCATCCTGTTTTGATGTCGTGGGTTAGTATCAATCTCATCGTACCACACATCCAAGAAGATCTTTATGTTCAGCTCATCCATATCTGAGGCAGTGCAGCCTAAAGGTGTGGGTGAAAATGTGTCAAAATAAAAATTTAAAATCCTTTCCTAGGGCCAAATGGACACGGTGCATGGAGACTAATGATTTTGAGTCCTTGCAGCCGAATATGTACAACCATTTCCCTCCAGTTTTTTTTTTTTTTTTTTTTGTAAATTTCCTGTTCCGGAGTGCCTCAGCTGAGTGGGTGATAAAGCAGCTAATTGGCACTCAGCGCGCGTGTGTGTGTGTATGTGCGTGTGCGTGTGTGTGTGGTGTTTAAAGACCTGGAATCAGTTCTGAAAGCAGGAAATAACAGTATTAACAAAATGAGCCATGTCTACAACGAGATCACATCAAGTGGCGATGGATTCCAAACTCAGTCACTTAGACTTTATGACACATCAGGTAAATGAAAATGCCAGCTTTATTTAGTTTGACCAGTAAAACGTTGCTTCACAGTTCTAGCTGAAGTTAGAAACTCTGACTTAAACTGGTATTTTTAACTTTTGGTTCAGTTTTAAAGCTCAGTGGTAAAACTGCTGCAAGTAACCATGTGACAGCTGCCAAAATGAAGTAAGTTTGACCAAAAGTGTGGAAATGAATTAAAAACCTCCAGCTACATTTTTTCCCCCTTATGCATAATCAAAGCTGTTATATATTACCGTGTATTAGGACCACTGGAGGAGTACATTTCCGTCAAAAAAAACGCATAAATTATTATCTTAAGCTCAGAAATGTTCTCAAAGAAACTTAGAAATTTTCCCAGCTTGTCAAGTTAAAAATGTTTGGCTTCCTGAAATGTTCTGAGTCTCAAAAGTCGATCTTGGAAATTCCCACATTTTTTTGAGAGAATTTCTTGATCGAAAGATTTTTGAGTTTTTTTAGAATCTCAAAACAATGTAGACTTTTGGAGCTCAGACGTTTTCAAGTTGTTTTTCTGGAAGACATTTGGGATTAAATTAAAAATGTAACTTTTTTTTTTTTTTTTTTTGCAAAAGTTTACTGTTATTTCTGTCTACGATGGTAGAATATACATTCGGTTCAACACACATTGAATGCCCTTACAATTCTTACAAAATACGTGTATCTGAATTATTTGTTGTTTTTATTGATCCTGGTGAATTGATCAGGGCGTGGAAGAAATTTTTATCTAATTCATAGCTTCCTTGTTTCACTGGGAAACAATAATCCCAGAAAGCCTCTCAATACAGTGAGATATAATCAATATATAACCAATAATAATATAAATTGTAGCAATTCAGTTCAGAGAATGAAGAATTAGAATTTGGCTTTTTATTGCTAAATAGATCCCTACGTGTGACTAGTTCATGACTTTCATTTATTTCATTAAAAACTGAAAAAGAATCTGTACTTTTCTACAGTTCTTTTATTTAATTTAAAGAGTCGTCTTGATTTGGATTTAATGTAACGCACAGCAGGGCAAATAATTATGAAAATAATAGAACGGTTTGCAAAGTTTTGCAAACTACGATATCTTTTGTACCAATCAGTTTAACTTTGTTTTGAAGTTCACAACCTTAAGCCTGTACATTAAAAAAAACAAACAAACTACTTTCTACTTTGTGAATTGCTGAGCTGGATATACAGCTGGCAGACTCTGTTAGTGGAATTATAAATAACTTACCGTTCTTGTCTGCAGCAAACACTTCGGGTTTCACAGGTCTGGTTAAAACCTCTGCAGATCTTTAAATCCCAGAATCGTCCCACGTGGCAATGGAGGACAATTTAACCAGCAATTATACAGAGCTTGTTGAATATTACATGTCTTGCTTGATCAAAGCAGAGCTTAATGCGACCTCTCTGCCAAGCAAATTTGGTCAGCTAATACCACGGCAAGTCAGGGGAATGAGTGAGTAATGCCTGATAGTTTAAGTGTTAACTATGGCTGAGACGGCAGAGTAAGGCTAGCTGAATAATAATTTTTCTGCTTCTATTACATATATACTGTACCTTCATTTTTTTTTTTTTTTTGCAAAATCTTATTGTCGTTTCTCTTAAATGGCATTTGTTCAGCAGGCTGTCAGAGTATTTCTGTCATGAAACTCCAGGCACCGATGTGAAGTAGTCGCATATTGTATTTCAAATGTCTTTCGGCCGCTCTGACTTTGAATACGTGATTGGGTGTCCAGATCAAGCGTCTAAAATGGTTCTGAGCCGAGAGTAATAAAGGAGCGGGACTCTATCGAGCAGTGGCGCTTATCGTTAATGGGTTTGGTTTAATAGTCCAAAATCATGTGTGAATAAGTCCAGGACGGAGAAATGAAAAAATATATATTTATATTTTTTGGAAAGACTTCCAGCTGAGATCATATATTTACAGTTAAAACTATGTATAAAGTATAAAAAGACAAATGACTTTTCATTTTCTCCATAAAGCTGCATTATTTATTAAAAATGTTTTTTTTACACATTTGTTAAAATTATCATTATGTCATGACAGTGTAATATAAGACGCATAATCTGTGGAAAAAAAGAAATCGAGCCCCTCTGGCTTCTCCCATTGCTCCCAGTTCTAACTTCAGAAATACACCACTTAGTAAGAAACAACCAATCAGAGCCAGGAGGAGGGTCTTAGCGCTGTCAATCACTCTTGTGCTGTCCCCTCCAAATTGCTCTTTGCTGCCGCTTGTTCACAGCATAGCCTGCCACAATAGCTAACGCTAGTTAGCATAGCCACGACTGACAGAGGGTAAACGTATTTTGTTTTTCCACCATTAGTACATTGAGCAGTGAACATGAGATTGACTGACAGCGCTAAGGCCCTCCTGCTGGCTCTGACTGGTTGTTTTTGACCGTTAGTACATTTCTGCAGACTGTAACAGTAGCCCAGGAAGTAGGCGCTTGACTTTTTTTTTTTTTTTTTTTTCACATATTAGGTGTCTCATACCATCACAACATGGTGACAGATTTAACAAATATGAAAAAAAAACATTAATATTGTTGCTTCAGTATCAATATGAACCTGTTTTCTTTGCATTATTTGAGGTCTGAAAGCGCTGCAACTTTCTGGTTATTTTGACTATTTCTCATTTTCTGCTAATAAACACTAAATCTTTGCTTGGAATTTCAGAGACATGTAGCCTATTATTCATAGAATAAAAGAACAATGTTGTTTTTAATTAAGCATATACCTATAAAAAGTGAAATCAGAGAAACTGATCGTTTTAAGTGGTCTCTTTTTTTTTTTTTCCAGAGCTGTATATATATATATATGTACATATATATATATATAATTAATCTGGCGACGCACAATGAGAGCAGTTATTGTTTTTCCCGCATCTGAAGGCTTTTGACTTCAAACAAGATAATGTGTATAATTTTCTGAAGCACAGCAAATGAATCGCTTTGGTTATGCTTGCAGTGTGCAGCAAAATTTCAACCTGTATTTTGCCAGTTTTTGCACTGAGGGATTTAACTAGCGAAAAAAAAAGAAAAAAGAAAAGCTTTACTTTAGATTTGCAGCACTGCAGAAAAGACTCTTCCCCCTCCCACTCTATGTACTTATAGTCAGAATCTGACGGCGCTGACGTCTTCTTCTCCACGTTGTCTTTACAGTCAGCTCTCTGTTCTCCGGGATGGCTCCCCGCTGTAATGTCAGAGTGCTATGAGAGATACTGTGAGCTTGCATAAGCTATGATGTGGCTTCATCCATACAAATACAAACGAGAATAGATTTTTCTCCAATGCTGAAGGTTGTTTTGAAACAACAGAAGTTCACTATCTCTCAAAGGACTGCAAAGCCAGCATGGGCACAACGAAAAGAAAAATAAATCCGCTTTAAATTCCAATCTAATCAGTATCGAGGCACATTAAGTGTGCCCTGGTGTTTTCCAGCTTCTGCGGTTAGTGAAGTCTAACCTTAAGCACACAAGAGATTCCTCACTGTCTTTATTTATGAAGCAGAGAGGACGCCAAAATGGGAACGCTCTGTGTGGAAAAGTCTGAAAACATAACGAGGACTGGAATTCATAGTATTTAGCAGTCGGCTGCGGCTAATTTACCAGCTCTGAAAGCAAGGGTTTTGACAAGCTGACTGCTCTGGAACATGGACTATGTCAATGCAATGCCACGAACGAGAGAAATCAGATTAAGCACGTGTTTCAGCCCAACAATCTGGTCGGGGTTAGCGACTGTCCGTCATAGAGCGAGAGCTTTCACAAGCAAAACTCAAGTCAAGTTTTTCAGAAGTTGAAGTCAAATTGTGTCAGATCAGGCATTGCCTAACCTGGCCATCGCCTTCTTGTGCAATTCTGCTATATTCTCATCTCTCTTCACACCTCAGTCTGGGATTTCTCCCATTCACTTGGATTCCTCCAGCAGAATTCCTCAATCAGCGGACAGAAGTCGTGAAGGTGTGCGGCGAATGTAGAAACGTTTACACAGATTATTGCTCAGAATCATGTTGAATGAACTGAATTGACGATAAGAATGTGAATACGAACTCTGGCTCCTGCATTTTATCTCGTCATTGTGCTCCCGTTTTAGAGTTGTAGCCTCTCTGTAGCTTTAGCAGTGGCAGTGGAGGAAGTCCATGTCAGCCAAGCCTCCAAATACTGAATTAACATCAACAGCCGCCTCGTTCGGCTCTCCACTTCTCTCTATCGGTGGACAATATTTTCCAGGACGCTCCATAGCGTTGATTACATACGTCACTGGCAAACGTTAGCGATTGGGTAAAATTTAAAACATCAACACGTCCACTAGCACTCGTTTCTCAATAACCAAAAGACCAGACCCTCTGTACAAAGCAAAATTCCCCCATGGATTACAATAACATCTCCCTCAAAAAAGACAAAAAAAATAAACTGGGCAAACACATCGTTCAACCAGACACAAACCTATACACATATTTTGTTTTCAAACTCCACAGTTTATTTCACACTTCAGGTTGCAACAAAACACATCACAAACCATCTTTACAGTGAAACACTTCTGTTTTCACCCCCATACTTTAGGAACCACTGCCCTAAAGTGGTCTATTTCAAATGCGAATGTCTTTCGAGAACTATGCTTTTGCCAAAATAATTTTTACTGTTGTAATTGTAACACAAACTATTACAATAACATTCCAAGTACATAATGTGTACTCCTAATACTGCTTCTTTAACAGTCAAGACAACATTTTGCTGTCCAGAAGACGAAGGGAAAATATTGCCAACTACAAAATATTATTAAAATATTTCAGTATCTCCTGTTACTATGAATCAGGCTATTGGGAAACTAAATGCTGTTTCATCACTGAGCAGTGAAAACCCTGCAAGAGCCGACTGCTCCCAACAACACAGCTGTCTTATTCATCAGAGCCTTAAGACAGATTCAAACTTCCATCTACAGTGAGTTGAGAACAACTGAAGTCACTGGAGTTTGGATGTGGAGACGAAAACCAAATCATTAGCGTTGCACACACGTTACCATCTGTTGTAGCTCCACAGGCAGCAATGACGGATTTCACCAGAGCGGAGTCAAACTTCAACCACTGGCACACAGAAATCATTTGCATCTGCCTTTTTCTTAACGCTCTCCAAACCTTTGAACATGAGAGGCTGCACTGCTGCCTGCCACAATGAATGCATGTCTTTCGCAGGCGAGTGATGTATTCATGTGGTGCTGCTGCTGACTGAAGCATCCCGGCAGGATGAGTCATGTCTGGCAAAAAACTTTCTGTTGTGTAGAACAAATAAAGTTCACCAACAAAGTTCGCCTTTGGCTAGTGCAACCCCCCTCTGCTCTGCATGTTTTAGATGTGTGTTAGCTAAATGCTAACATTTAGCACACTACCTAGTGTGTTAGCTAACAGTGTGGGTAACTAACAAATTAGTTTCCCACAAACAACAGTTAGCCACATGCCAGCTAACACGCTAGTCAACACAATAAATAGTGTGTTAGTTACCCACAATAAACTGTAGGGTAGTGTGTTAGCTGCATGCCAGCTAACACGCTAGCTAACACAATAAATAATGTGTTAGTTACCCACAATAAACAGTAATGTAGTGTGTTAGCTACATCCTACATTCTAGCTAACACACGAGCTAGTGTCTTAGCTATGTTAGCTGACATAGCTAACATAGCTATGTCAGCTAACATAGTGTGTTACTTTCCCACAAAAAAGAGTAAGCTAGTAACATGTACTCAGCAAACTTAGCAATAAAATACAGTGATTTAAAAACGCAGACTTTCACAGCTAGAAACTGAAAAGTTTGCCAATTCAACCATCAACCTTGCCACTGTTGATGGTGGTGAAAAGAATCCCCACAGCATAATGCTGGCTGAAAGTTTTTCTTTATGTTGCTAAGAATAAAAACTTTTTTTAATCCCAATAAAATTCACTGAACTTTGTCATTATAATTTGACAAAAAGGGGGGAAAAGTTGCAAGTTTGTTGCAAAAATTATAAACACTAAAATTGGAATACTCCTGACGGTTCTCATTTTTTAGTGGCTGTAAAACATAATTATATTTCCAGGAAATCCTGGATACAAAACACGATTATCAGATGAACAGAACACACACCAGTATTACATAGCTACTGTCTTAGATTTCCTACACCTGTCTGCTGAGAAAGGCATCCTGCAATGGAAACAACTTGTTTTCCCCGTGCCAGTGAATGATCAGATGTTATCTTTCCAAAGCATTGACACAAAAGGCGCTAACAGCAGCTGATTAAGTTCTCGCTCAGAGTCACGTATTACAATCAGACTTTATTTACATTCAAAGCATTTTTATGTTAAACAACCGCAGCAGGTGACACCAGTGAGCCATTCAACCAGTTTGCTTTTGCTGATATGTCAGCACCTCGTATGTCTGTCATCCTCTATTTCACCAATTATACTGTATATCACCGGCTGAAGAAAACCTTTCAGAGCTCTCCAACTCTTGTCGTGACTGTGGAAACCTGTGTTAGCTACTGTGTCAGCTACACGCTAGCTAACATGCTAGCTAACACACCAGTTAGTGTGTTAGTTGCCCACAAAAACAGTAAGGTAGTGTGTCAGCTACACACTAGCTAACACCTTGGCATGTTAGCTTATTTTCTGTCTATGTTGAAAAGCTTTGTTTACTCTTTAGCTGCTACTTTGCAGTGCAAATGTATTCATACCCCTCCTCTTCTTTTATTTTATATCATTGTATGGCATCATAACCACAAAACCTAAGTAAAAACATAAATGTTAAATGAGAGGAAGATAAAATATGCCAAAATTCATCTACAGTGCATCTAATTGCCTTCAGAAGTGATGTAGTTAGAAAACAGTGTCCACGAGTTTCACTTTCAGATATGATTGACGAAAAATATTGCACTTTCATGCAATATTCAAACTTTTTGAGCTGCACTGGTAAATATTTTCCGAAATGGTCGGATTAACAAGTTGGTATGAGTGTAGAAAATAGGCCGCTTTGCCACAAAACATCAAGTGCTGCCTGCCTGTGGCCTTCGCTCATCAGCTTGAATTTGGTTCTTGAATTTTCTGCCTCGGTGTATTGATGTCCTGGTGATATAAAGCAGCAGTGCTTCCTCTTCCCAAACAGCAGATTTAGTAGACGGGCTGAAGGCTGACAGAGAGCCTGATGATTAGTGTAATAAGTGTCATATCCACAGGCAGACTGATCTAAAGAAGACTTTAGATGAGCTCAGTGCAGCTTTATGCCGCTCAGACTGGCACAATTTATATTCAGTGAGGTACAAATATGTCATTAGTCAAAGCTGAACTTTGATGGAGCCGAGCTGTGAGCCCATTCGTTTAAGACTTCACACTCTTATGGACAACGTTAAGTGAAATTGTTCTTAAGTGCCACCAAAAACTTGTCAAATTGTATTCTCAAATTTCATTGAGCCTTTTTGGTCCAAAACTGAAGCTAGCTTGTAAAGCCATATGAGCAATTCAGAATGACGCTCCACCAGAGAGATGTGTAAATGTATCTGGGTCTAGCTGCTCATGTCTGACAGGGAAAAGCACCAAGGTGCCCACTGAGTCCACACATGCATTAAGCCTCGGCGAACGGAAAGGTTGGCACGACACGTCTGAAAGGTGCTTAATGCTCACACGCCTGACCGAATATCTCACATCGACCCCAGCACTTTGATTTTTATCTCAGTCAAACATCATGTCACTGATCAGCCCCGAAACCCCAAATCCATCATTCTGCTCACCTCCCTACACTGCTTTCATCAGCTACTCAATCAGCGGCGTCACTTTGATCGATTACCTGCTTGGGCCGTCGGCAAGGATTTTCCACTGAGGTCACTGAAATTCAAGGGGTCTTTGTGTTGACAAGAGATGTATTTCACCCAGAGATGGTTTCAAAAGGACTGGTGTTTAGAGTCCAGTGTAGAGAAAAGTATTTACTCCCTTACAATTTCTTTGTCTCTTAACCGTATTACCTGAGTAAAATATAAAAGGCAGGCTCCAAATGACCCTGGTCTTAAGCCAAAAAGGTAATTGCCCTCTAAACCTTATAACTAGCTGTGCTACCATTGGTAGATGCAACTTTCGTCTGACCAAGAAAGGCCTGTAGCAAGAACTGATGACGACAATCTCTGAGATTTTATGGTAAACTCTGACTGATTCCATGTCTGAACTCCAAGATGTCTGCCGCTACCAACTCTTATGGACCATAAAGGTCAGCTCCTGTTTGCTCACAGCTGTGTAAATAAGCAAAAATAGTGTTGTGGACTCTGTTCTTTGAAGAGATGAATAGTTTTCTGGAGAGTTTTAGCCCTGCTGTGTCATAACAGACATTTCTGTGGTCTGTTTGTGCCTCTCTGTAGCTTTAACCCCCATAGTGCCGAGCTTTTTTGTACACAATTCACCTGGGATCAGGTTAGTAACAGAGGCCAGCGAATGGCCAAGACAAAGATCATACAGAAAACTGACGATAAATTTGTGACTACCCATAATATATTAGCAATAAAGACCGCTGTGCGTAACTCAAACTTTTGCCTGACAGCAAAGTCCTGCAAGAAAACAAACAAAACCAAAAATAAATACTTTAAGGCCCGTAATTAAAGTATTTAATACTAAGTCTTTAATTATATTTCAAGGCCTTAATTTTATATACATGGATTTAAGACTTTTTAAGGGGGGAGGGATTCATCTAAGTACGAAGAATTTCATGTTGCCTACGAGGAATCCGAGGCTTGGACCCTCAGACGGGACACTCAGCCCAAACATATGTCAGAGTCCACAAAGAAGACAAGAAGGAAGACATCAGACCGGCCGTCACAGTCGCCTCGCTTGAAACACCCGACTGGGTTTGAAACGGGCAAAATGCAGAACATAAACCCAGTAATATTCATGAAGTAAAGGCCTCTGCTCATGAGAGATTCCTCAGGAACCCTACCAGATGCTGCTGTCTGGATATGAATTATGGTTGCAACAGATCATAACAACAAAGTGTGTATGTTTGTGGCTCGTTAAGATATTTCTTGAGACAATCTGTAAAGATTTCTCAGAGCAAAAAAACAAACTTCTGGCCAAACCTGCTACTCAAGCTGTCCTTATTTGTGTTACACTTAAACTATGTCAGGTATTAGAAATATAATTTAAAACACAATTTGTCTTCAATCTGTCCCAGAAAGTTAAAGAACATTAATATTCCTCCTGACGTTTTTACCTTTTACGCTATAAAATGATATTTTATCCCGACGGGGGAAACTAATTTTCTGACAGCTTGGTTTCTGTCCTGAAGCTAAAGTCCGGTTTTGATTGATGACCTGCGTTGTTGTGGTCGTTTTTTTTTTTTTTTTTCACTGTATATTTTAAACTGTCGCCATGATGGATACTGCTCAGCCTCGTTTTAGAGGGCGTTCGGTCAGAATGTCCTCAGGGGAACGATGCTGCTGGTGTTTCTGTCCGGCTATTTTAAGTGAAGATACCGAATGCAGGTAAAGAGGAGGACGGAGAGTAAAGGTGAACCAGATTCATGGAGGTTTGGCTACTTTGGGCTTTTAAGCCGCTGATTGATTTCACGGGTCAGCCTTTCAGCGGCTTCTCCGAACACACACACACGTTTGCGCAGCTATCTTTGCGGGGACTTTCCATTGACTTCCATTCATTTCTACAGCATAAACCTTACCCGTGCCCTTATCCTAACCCTAACCATTACATACCTAACCCTAATCAAAACTCAATTCACACCTTAGTCCTAAACCTGACCCCTGACCCAAAAACAGCGTTTCCCCTTGTGCATGTGTCAGAAAAATGGTCCCCACAAGATATTAGAAACAAACGCACACACACACACGCACACACACAGTTAATTTAAATTTCTCCCTGTTTGTCACATAAAAGGCACAAACGTTTGCATGCTTATAAGGGTCGCTTAAAAGCTGTAGAATGAATCAAAAACGATCCACAGTTTTACATCTTACATCTTTTGATAACCCAGAATATAAAAACAGAAGTTTTTAAAGCAGGTTATATTATAGTATAATATCCTAATCATCTCATGCGGCTCTGTGTAATCTGTCATCTGAAAAATAAAAATGTACGGATCAAATGCAGGCCGAGCAGGTCTTCGTCTCCACTGTGACGTCGGATGGTAGTTATTTTATTTTTTATTTTTTCCATGAAAATATTTTTCAGCCACAGCACAAGAAGTAAAATCGCTGCTTCTGAGGACTTTGCAAGACCTCCAATTAAAACAAATATAGCTCGAACATTACAAGGACATTTCTGACTGAAAATAGGTTAAAATAAAAATAAAAGAATTAAATTTTATTCACTGACCACACTTTGTTTCTCTAACTTTAATTTATATCTTACATTTAAAATTGTTGTGTTTTAAATATATATATATACATATGAATGTACTTCATATATATGTATAAAAAAACAAGCCTGTATAAAAAAACAGGCTGTTTTTGCTTGTTTTATCCAGTCAGGACGTGTAGCTCAGCGTTGCCAGCAGGTGAATTTCATTCTGCTCACTGCCCTCTGTGGAGTCTCTGACATTTGCTGTTTTGCCATTCGTATTCCCTCGCACGCTGGGAAACATCTGGTTACGTTTCAGATTCATCGTGGTCATTAAAAGCTAATGTTACAGATGCGAAGCGACTTCATCAGTAATGGTTTTGCATTTAGAAACACCCTCACATTTCGCTTGTTGTCTCTTTTCCCTCTCGGGAGAACCGCATCTCGTGACAGCGTCTCTGATTTTATTGGAACCTGCTGAGCTCCGGCAGTTCAGGACTTGTCGGGTCGTTAGGCGTTAGAGGAAAACATGAAAGATATTTTACTGGCCTGGCCAGAGGCTAGTTGGCACCTGTGTCAACCGAAGATCTGATAAAACGGGATCAAGAGTCAGATTCCTGGGCATGGATTCCTAAACAGGTGCGTTCTGCCGCCAGTTTTCTCCCGGTATACAAATGGGTTTTGGAAAAATCAATGGTTCCACTTGTGAGACCATCTGGAAAATGATTTATTTTGAAAGGACAAATTCCCATTGCTGGGTACTTACTGGTCAAATTTGACCCAAGGCTTAAAATATAGTAAACCCAACAGAAGTTATACCTGCTAACCAATAGCAGTTTCTGATATGGGTAAAATCACAAACAATATCAACTTCCTGTCCGGAGCAGCGTGAGCTCCAACAAATAAAGTCCTTATAAATATTATTAAAGTTTGCTAGTTGTTAGCCGCTTGCTATGTGAGTCCCGTCACATTAGCTGGTCCTACATTTTTGAAACTGTGAAAAATCTGACATTCCACTTTCAATTATTTTTACTTGTTCATTTAAAGCAGGAACAATGTGCAAAAAAAAAAAAACTTTAATAAAAGTCGCTTTGCAGCAGATTTAGCTTACGCTAATTTCCATCTATAGTCCCTGAGCAAGAGAGATAATAAAACAGTTGCTATATATAAAACATCTATCAGAAGTCCCAACATATCCTGTATAAAAATTGCTTCATTCCTTAAACTACTTAAGCTCTAGCATATTTAAGCAAAAATAATTAAAAAAAAAAAAGTAATTTTTAATCTGATATCTCTAAATAAAATTTAGTGCAACCAGCTGCTTTCAGAATTCTCCTACTTCTCACATGAACAAACATTCAAGAGAAAAAAAACAACATTATTGTGGATTAATTTTAGAATAATTACACAAACAGCCATTTCATTGCTGAAGAAAGTTGGAAGTAGATGCAGGAATTAACTACCTGACATTTAGTGGGCCTATGTGGAAACTGAAAAAAACGAGGGGAAGAGGAAATGAGGCAAAAATATTTGGGAGTCATCATCACTGCAGATATTTTAATATTAATTTCCAATGTGATTTCTTTCATGGCCCCGTTAGATTAAATAAACTCAGCTCTGGGACGTGTAGCTTATATTTTCCCTGAGGGGTGTGTGCCTCCATGATTTGGTCGTGACGAGGCGATCAGGGTGAGGAATTCGCGCCGGTCAATAACTATATTGTCGAGAAAAGCTCAGAACCCGAACCACGCTGTGACAGGAGGCTTCGCCGCCGCCGTCGTCTGAATGTGTACGGCCGATAAAACAGCAAGCTGTCGCAACAGTGGAGACCTTTCGGCGAGTAATTGCAGGAAACAGCGACGGCAGCGTTGACATTCACTCAGCTGACGGCGCTGAAACTTCAAACTTCCTGGAGTCGCCTGGCCAATTACTGCTGCAGCTACTGGCTTTTAGAGAAACGCCACAGTTCAGCTAAGGGAGCGTTTATGTAGAAAGGTAGTTTTCATTTAGGAGGTGAAAATACAAACAGGGGTTTTTAGTTTACAGCTTAGAAAGTAATTGAGCAACAGGTGGAAAAGTCGTTTATATCACCGTGAAGAAAATTTGTCTCACTGTTCTTTGCAGAGTTGCGCTAACTCACGCTGGATTTTATTTTATGGTTATTTTAAATACAGGTTTTGTTCAAAATGCTTAAGTCTGATTATAAAAACAAACTGTAAATTGAAAGCAATAAAAAATAATCTAAATTTAATTTTAAAGTCTTGGGAATAATATACACATTTAAGCATCTTGAATGTTAATCTATGCAGGGATTTTTCACACACTTTGGTAAGAAGATGTTTTGGACTTGAAACTCTCTTTTTCATGTTTGAGTTTTGAACAGTGGTAATATTTTTGGTTTAAAGTAGGCTTTTTCCTTAAATAAATGAAATAATAATTTTTTGAAAACTTGGCTTTGTATTTCTTTAGGCTATTTTGGTTAAAATTTAAAATTAGTTTGACGAGCTGAAACAAGCCACAAAAAAGCAAAAGTAAAAGAAATCTGTATGAGGCATTGCTGGACTGGAAACTGGGTGTTCAGGGCCGTTGCCCGCTGGGCTTATAGTGGTTTCTATTTTTTCTTTTCTTCTTCTGATTTTCACGACTGACTCTGGACTGGATCAATCACAGCCCAGTGATTAGGAAGTGGTGAACTTCAGTCTACCTACGAGGCAAATGCTTTTTCCTCGTCACTGCAGACACGATTCCAACCAGGATGACTTGAAAAACAATTACAAGAGTCAGTTTACTCACTGCAAACACTAACTTCATTCTGCTTCCGTCGGCCTGCACTTCGTTTCCGAAGCGTTTAAAAGGGATTAGCCGCCGGAAAGCCAACCTACAGATCAGCTGATCGTACGAAGGGATGGTAAGTCATACGTTCATACCAAGTCTGTGGCCGATGCCCGTTTGAGCAGAACCTGCTGTTTTGTCAGCATGCTTTTGCTCTTACTCACTTCTCTGTGCTTATGTAATGAACACCTGCTTCGTTTTTACATGTTGCTTTTGGCAGAAGAACCGAAATTACAACGTGTTGCCAGAGACCATTAAAGAGAGGATGTGTTGCTCTCATGTCATTTCTGTTCAACCCGTCTTGCACTGCAGCTAATGAGGGAAATCTGGAACTTGGACCTCTTTGCACTGAAATCCCTTGAAGGAGCTTGAAATTTTTTGCGGAATCTTAGAATGTTTTACTGATTAAAAAAAAAATAGAAAAGAAGAAAATTCAAATATCTTCATCTTGTATACAAGCAGCTGAATTTAGCTGTCACTTCATTAGCCGCGTTTCCATTGCAGCTCAAAAAACATTGTCAACATTTCGTCTATGTCAAAAAAAAAAACACACACACACACACAATTCATAATTGTTGTGTTTCTCCCACATGAGAAAAGCAATTTAAATCACCGTTAGTTGTAACCCATAATGTAAAACACAAGAAGGCCAAACTGTGGTCATCACCTCAGGTCTCACAATTAACAAATATCAAAGGGATGCTTTTATAAAAGACAGTTTTATTAAGTGAACTCCCTGAAATTCTCCCCTTTCTTACTACTGCATCAAATAAAAAAGAAAAAAAAAATCCTCAAAGGTAATGCTCACCTAAGAAGTGGATGTATTATGCAGGATGATTGGGATTATATTAGTAAAAAATAAATAAATAAAAGACCTTTGAAGCTAGAAATTGCCTGGACTCACTGCAGCTGTGACTGAAAACAGAAGATTATCAGTAAAAGGTGAAATAAGCCCAGCTGCAGTTTTACATAATGTTCCCCAGATGTCCTGGCTTCACGCTACACTCAAAACACAATGTTCTACCATCAGCAGCTATTGACCAGAAACCTTTACTCTTTTTATCCTGCATGTCAGTGAATTCTGTTTAAATGCTGCAGCATTTTCTCTCGGTTATCTTCAAATTTCTGTCTACGACAGCAGAGTGAGGACGATAAATTGTATTTGATAGATTAGCGATGAGAACTGTTCCTTTAGTTGTTTCCAAATGTTGGACACATTTGTGAACAAATTGTACACTCATGACACTCTTCAGAAATTATTTTTTTTTGTAATCTTTCACATCCACCTTCTTTCTCACCAGAGCTCTCATCTTTTTATTTAAGTAAAACAAGTAAGCCTATTTTACTGAAATGCTTTTTAGAATTTCTATCGGAACATTGTTCGATACAGCCAGGTTTGGACTGTTCCGTCTCTTATTTCCATATTGCATTCAATTTTAAGGCAATTAGCTTCTTCCTCCGTCCAAAAGAAAACACACGTATGTATTTTCTGAATGGACATTTAAAAAAAATAGGCATTTAGGAAATTTTTCCTTAATTCTTGAATTATTATTCCAATTTAAGCAACAAAAACATCGACAGACGGCACTGTACGATGTTCAACATTAGCCTGTTTAGTTTGGCACGATTTGCGATTAAGAAAATAAGTCTTACATGAACACATTGTTCATGGGAGACCGAGATGGGTTACTGTTTACAATGAACTAGAAGCTAAGGGTTAAAAAGGCATGCACGCTCAACAGCATGCTAAAATCACAGTGCCACCTAGTGGCTTGGCAGCACAACCACAGCTGATTCAAGGTGTCTCAGAGGAGCCTTCCGAACGTGGAACTTTTTCTCTCAATCAGCTTTGGAAAATGCTGTCAGTTTCCAGGCAACGGTCTCATGTAAACGTTGCCTAAGTGACCGACATGCACCAACATTATGTGTGGTGTAATGCCAACATTAAACCGAAAACGCCATGACAACGCCGGGATCTACAAAGTAAACTTCATTAAAATATACTGATAAAATTGCTAAGTTTGCGGCTGTAACGTGACACAATGTTGGAAAGTTCCAAGGTTGTTATCGTTAACCAAAACTAACAAAGTAACAAAAGAATTTGAATAAATGAAAACGGTAATTAATGTGGAAAATTTGTAGCTAAGTGGAACTATGCCACGTGTTTATAAAACTACCTAAAACCTACTAAAATGATAGGTATAATAGCCTTCATTTTCATGTTTCTGAATATATTTATTAGCCTTTAAATCTGATGTGAAATTGATTTTTTATTTTTCCCCACACAAGCAGTTTACCTCAGCAAATTACTGCAATCTATCAAAATATGAAAAAAAAGAACAATATTTTACTAATAATAACTAATAAAAACTTTCTAAACCTAACTGAATTAGCCAAAAAGAAGAAGTGACAATGAAATAAAACTAAGCTATAATGAAAAACCCCCAAACTATTCTAACCCCAGAAAGTTCAATTGCTAAGATGACTTAGCAGTGAACCCTTTTCGGGGATCTAGTTTCTGATCTCAACAGACTTATAAGAGATGCATCAAGGAATCCTGAAGGACGTGCAAATAGTTTAATAAACGCCTCCGGCGGTGGCCACGGTGGCGATCCGTGCCTGCCAGTCAATCGGCTGCAGCTGCAGCGCTGGGTTATGCATTTGACTGGCTTGAGATAATAATCTCCTGTGTTTACTGGTGAACACAACGCCACGGCTGAATCGCTGCTGGGTACATGATATTCTCCGTGGTGGGAGCGACTGCCTGCCTGGAACTGAAAATTAAGAAAGGCCCGTGGTGAAAGACGGCTGTAGAGGGCGAAGAGTGTGATAAATGGAAAGCCACCGGCGACTTTAAAGCTGTCCCAAATCCTTTTATTAACACGTGAGGACATGGACTGAATCCCCCAGAGAGATGAAACCAAACTTTATCTACTCCTACTTTGGAGGCGCGACTCCCGTTTTGGAAAAGCATTTCAATAGCACCTTATAATCTTATCTATCCAAACAATTTATAAAATGCAGAGGGTGCATTTGCATGCTGCTGCAATCCCACATATTGCGTCCTGTGTAAGTCACAATAGGAGGCAGATGGACACGGTGCTTCTGCTTCTTACCACCCACGACTCAGCTGGACGCTCAGAAACATTCCCACCATACGGTGGAGACCAGAAATGTAATATTACACATTATTATTACATGTGTAATATTGAATTGTTATTCAGAAAACCGTTATGGTTTGGAGGACAACACTGTAGACTCGGCGACTTAAATGGTACACGAAGAGGCAATTTGATCACAGCTGAAGAGTTGAACGGCTGGAATGGTGGACATCGCAGATTCCCAAATATCTTGGTGATGATTGGCTTGTCTTGGATGGGCTTCATCAGAGCTGATATAGATGGCAGAATAACCTTCAAACCATCAAGGAATCGTTCATTTGGTTCAGGCATGTTGAACCAGGGAAACGTCTAAAACAGACGACCAATTTTTAATTCACTTTGTAAAGCTTTTTATAGCTTTTGTGTCCAGGCTGCACCTTTATACATACACCTGCCGCGCACTTCACCTTCGTTGGTTCCAAACAACCCATGAAAGAAAGGCCATTGTCTCACATGCATCACATTTGTTTAATTGAAAAACGATAAAAACTTGGATATTTATCGTGAAACGTGAAGTCCATACCCCTCCTGGCAGCGACGCTACGAAATAAAACTAAACCAACATATGAAAAATCCCAAACTATTCCAACCCTGGGCTGCACTTGATGTTATTTCAGATTCAAAGACATGGATCACAAATTATTTGATAATGACACTTTTACTCTAAATACGACTTTGCATTTATGAAAAAACTGCAGCACTAACAACACTACCATGCATCTTTCTGCTTCCCTCGTCAAACTTCTGAAGAAGTGGCAGGGATTAGTAGTTTCAGACGGAGGAGGGAGGGAGGTCTCCGTGCCCCACTTTCTGCTGCATAACCTTAAACGGCTTGCAGCTGGCTGCACTGGTGGCGTTTCTTTGTTCTTCAGGCATCAGCCAAAGACTCACAGCGATGTGTACAGTTAAATGAAAAAAAGCCTAAGCGTGCCGCCTTTTGGCTCCGAGGCGGTCACGTGTTTTGGTCGACCCTGCTGCTTGTTGTTTGGGTTTTTATGGAGCGCTGTCACGATCCCGAGGCCGACCCGACTGGTGCGTTCCCAGTCGGTTGTTCTCTCCGTTTTGTGTGTCTGTGTGGAAACTGAATCACGGTTGCCTTAAAATTAAGAGCAGAGGGCGAAGTCCGTGAGATATGCATCTCTCTGGGATCACGTTGGCCTGACGAAATCTAAAAATATGATGAAAGTCGATTGAGCTCAATCAGTGGATGTGAACCGCAGAGAAAATCGCAGTACTTGAACTCCACGCTTGCTGATGAAAAGGAATAAAATAAAAAATTAAACGGAAGGCAGATGACACAATGGGGACTTCTGAGTCATAAAACTGTCTGCCAAGTTAATGAATCTATAAATCAACACATTGCTCAGTTGGTAGTTCACAATTTTCAGTGTCTCAAAGGTATTTTTTTTTTTCTTCTAAACAAGCACACAGTTGAAATATGGATAAATAAAATCATGTTGGGGGAAAAACCTGCTTCAGGCGGAAATTAACCCTTTAAGCCCAAAGTCTCAAATCTCTGCTTTAATATTTTTGCTTATTTCAATTTTACGCAGTTCTTCAATTGTCCTGTGAGTAAACATATTTGACCATTTATCCATAACAACTGGAACTCTTAGTGTCTAGTATGTTATATTCGCAATTTACCGTAAATCAAAAGCGTGCCTCTCAGATTAATTTCAAATTATCGTAATAACCCGATATTGACTGGAAAGCGCAACGTCTCCCCTTCCAGAAATGGCAGGAATTTTGCAGATTGCGTCGCGGAATCACGGTCCTCCAAATTGGCTGCGTCATCGTCGATACATCCGGCCTAAAGGGCTAGCTGACAAACTAAACACCCCTCGCTTATTTAACGTTCGTCCAGCCGCTCCTCTGAAGCGTAGGAAAGCCAAATGTTGAGAGAGAAACAAAAGACGAACACACAGATTCACACCGTGATTAAAGCTCCGCTTACGCTCCTGCAATCTGCACAAGACGGAGGCGCTCGCCACACATCACTTGTAAATTATACATCAGTGCCGGAGAGCTCCTCCAATCCTTCAGAAATTAGATTTGTGATGAAATGTTTTGTTTTTGTACGGAATCCATCCTGCCGCCAGTCCGGAGGCTTTCTAAGTGTCTTCCGGTCTGTTTGGCTTCACTTTGAGAGTAAATACCGGTGGAGGTGATGGATGCCGCTGAGAGCCAGAGAATAATTAAGATGCATTGTTCAGATTGTTTCCAAGTTGGAAGTTGGAAGAGGAAGCGGTGCGTGGAAACCCCCCCCGAGACGCTCCACGGCCAGACACCTGACAGAAGATACTGAATATTATCAATGTCTTCCTTTGACATCTCTTCCTGTTTTGGCAGCTCTCTGTACAAAAAATGAGGAAAAGTTTCTTCCCAACTCCACCAGAATCAGCAGAAAGTGAGACAGATAGTCACACAAGGACAGAAACTTTTCTGTTTCTGTCCAAAAAAAAAAAGAAAAGAAAAAGTTATTCACTCTACAGATGATAGCAGTGAAGTTTTAGACTCTTCGGTGCCACAAAGGCGTGGAGTGTATGAAAGTCTTCTAGCTATTTTTGGGAATTACTGTTTCTAATTTTTGAACACCTTTTGTCCTTGTTTAAGTCTAGTCCCTTGAGTGTTGTCTCATATAAAAGCATATTAAAAGGCAAAATGAAAATAGTAGACCAGATGAATAAAATCATATGAACAGTTATTTTCATCCATTATAAGACTTTTAATGGAGAAGTATCCCTCTTTCTATTTGGCATGAAATGTGTGTTTTTGCAGTCTAACTAAATCTGAGTACACTCCTTTCAGACTCATAGTTCCTGGGCCATTTGGGTTGAAGCCATTTAATTAGCAGGAGTTTCAAGGCAAAAAAAATCAAAAAAAATATAGACATAGATGGTGATATAACATTGTTAGTCTGTTTTGATCCTCGGCTTCATTTTGTCTCGTTCCAACATTCTCTTCTCCCCAGAGTCAGACTCTGCCTCTTTTCTGGTGTTTTTTTTTTTTTCTTTGCCCCCTGTCTGTTGCCTGTTTTCGATTTGTCCTTCCCTGATGGGTTTTTTCCCCCCACACTAATACCATTAAATTCCAACTTCATCCTCTGTCCTATCAATTTCTCCTTCTGCTATCCACTCTGGTTCACTCCACAACACATATCTGGCCTCTGCAGACCTTCTCTTTTTCCACTGTCACAACTTTTAGACCTTTAAAATCCAACAGTCTCAGATTAACTCGTGCTTTTGACCTTTAGGTTTCGGTTGAGACTTGAACTTTTGGTAAATTATCATGTGGTTATTCCTTTGTAGTTTTTACTGCCAAGCAGCAAATGTATTTGGATACAACACTTTATTCTAATGTGACAATGATTTTTTTTTTTAAACCTTCAAAAGGAAGGGTGTTTTATAGAAAATATACTCCAGGTTCTTTATATGTATTTTGGATAGTAAAAACAACAATAACATTGTCCCGTTTGTAATTTAATTTCCTTTATGTTTGTGTTCTGATCATTTCTGGGGTTGTTGTAATGTCAAGCCAAATTTGGTTCACTTCCTGTTGTTGACTGTTGTCATTAAGGTTTCACCATATACGTCAATTCTTTTGCGTTTTGTTTCTTACTTATTTCTCGTATTCTTTTCTTTGTGAATTTTGAGGCTTTTCTCCTTTGCCATTCATTAATTATGACAAAAATGTGTTTTTTTTTTTTTTTTTGCACTATTTGAAAAAACTCACATTTTTTGAATAGTGCAAAAAATGAGTTTTTTCCCCAAAATTAAGCACATTTATTTTTGTAATGCCAAATTTCATAATAGTCAATGGAAACTCAGCTGGCGTTACAGAAAGCCGTGGGTCAAATATGACCGGTAACAAACTTGTGGCAATGCGGTAGGATTTAGCAAAAATGCTAATTTCAATCCGTATTCCCATAAAACACAAGAGCCAAAAATAACATTAATACAAATTCATAAATAGAAATAAGAAAGACAAAAAAAAATTAAAACCATATGTAGTCGGGAAAGGCTTGTATCAAAGTGCTAGTGTCTTTTGCAATATGTCCCACACAAATAGCCACTGAAACCTAAAGTTCCTTAAAAGGTTTCTTTTCAGGAAAGCGGTTGATGGTTGTCTATGAGGAAACTGGTGGGAAAATCACCCAGCCTCCTCAATCCCTAGAGAAAACCTTCGCTATGCATTCCCCAGGTTACGTTATAGAACATTTTCCACAGGTATTCTACATGTTGCAGCCAAAAGGAAACGCTCCGTCTGCCTCTGTTTGCTTCAATGCACTTCCTCTCCTTGGAGTTGTCGAGCCGGTCTGTTGAGGTTACGATGTGGGAGTTTAGTGAGCAGCAGCAGCAGCAGCTTCAGTCACCGTCTCCTTTCAGATTCCACCTGCTTCCCCGCGTGCTATATTTACCTGACGTTGCTGTTCATGAGATGTGACAGCCTGCTTAGCAACTGTACAGTTGTGTGGTACCACTGTCAAGGAAATTCAGGCTCATTTTTCAAACAGCAGTGCCAAGCAAAGTTAGACTTTTTGCTGCACTTTTTATGTTATGTTTTTATGTGTATAGAAGAAGAAAAAAAAGGCATTATTATGAGATTATTTTTAAGCTAGTGGCGTGGAAAAAACATTGGCATCCTTACAGTTTTGCATCCTGTTGTGATATTAAAATATTTTAGATGTCGATGAGACATTTTAATATCCTGACGAAGTAGAGAATTTTCATAATTAGGACAAAAAAAGTTATCAAACCCTTTTTGTCACGAATCGACTTGTAATTAGCCAAATTTTGAGAAAGCTACGTCCAGGCCTGAATATGTTTACAAAAGAAATAAAGTTTTATAAAGTACAATGAAAACCTTTTCCTGTAGCACGACTTACCAGCAAATTCAGAGCAGCTTTCTAACTAAACACTCTTGTTGGTGGGAATAAAATCTCTCCATAGCTATAAACGTTGCCAGAAACAGCAACAAAAAAGACAAGAGATTCTTCAAAAATAATAAATTATAATGAAACTACTCTCTTTTAAAAACATCATTAAAGGATCTTGATTCATTGCTACGGCCAAAGCTAGACCATTAAAGTCGCCTTGAGGCACTTTGAAGTGAGCAGAAGCAGCACAGTGTCTGGCGTAGGACCACCATGGTTGGGCTTTATCCCAGCTTAAAAGCTGGCCGCCCACCAGGATATCTATTGACTTTATGAAGAGATTATAGACAGTCTTGCAGCACTCAGGCTTAGGCTTTAAGAAACAATAACCCTTATGAAATCCTGTAGTAACACTTTGGGAATTATGACTGACCTATAGGGTTTTATTTCCCTCCAACTTGTATTGAATTTCTTACTAAGCCACCATACATGTTTAATCAGAACCAGCGATGTATAGCACGAAGTTCAAAGACTTTCACCTTTTACTCCGTTTTTACTGCCGGCCATTCTTTTCATCTATTGGTTTTCCTTTTAAATATAATTTTATACAAAAGTGTAGGCAATATCTTGCTATTTTTTAAAGAGCAAGTGGGGAAAGATTAAAGCGGGGGATGCCGCATCCCTGCAGTTTTCACATAATTCATGCACAGCGTCCAATCATGCTTCAATAAAGACTCAGATGAGGAGATGCGGAGCGATGTCCCGCACATTAATAGAGTTGGTTTTCACCTGCTGAGCATGGGGAGATGTGTAGCATTTCCTGACAGACAGGAATGAAGGCAAGAGGGTTTATTACCAACTAACACGTTGTGGGAGGAATACCAACTTGGTGAGGTTGGGTATTTCTTGCCCAACACAGAATTATTGAGGAGAGTTCCACAGTAATGAGTCTGGTTTAAGAGATTACTTCCTGTCACAAAAGACTTGGGGTGCATTCACATCAGCACTGTTCAGTTAACTTTAATCAAACTCTAGTTAATTTGCCTACAAAGTCCGGTTCTTACCCCTGAAAGACAAACGTTTTTTAGTTTACTTGTTGAATCTTATTTCTTGACTTCTTCTTTAGGGTGACCATTCTCAGCTTAGGAGACACGGTGAGGAGCGTCATCAGCCAATGGGAGGTCAGCTCAACTGATGGGAGTTTGGCGTTAGATCAGGGTACCTTTTGGGTCCCTCCAATAGGATGTTGTAGTCTGGGAGACAGATTTCTGGGTTTCCTTCCAGCTGCTTATTGGACATACTAAGGTTGGTGGATGGATGAATGGTTTGCTAATAGTCCACTAGCTCCTCTACTCTAACGGGGTTCCTAGGGCCTTTGCTTTAAAAAGTCTGGTTTGTTTGGGTGTAAAAGCTCAATCGAACTCTGATGGGGACTAAAAAATGTAATTGTCTCGGTCTCGGTTCAGTTGAAATGAACTCTGGTGAGGTTCGAATGCATATGTGTATAAGCGGACAGAAGCAGACCAGAGACCACTCCAAAAGCAGAAAGCAAGCTATTGCACAGGAGATTCTGGGTAGCCACAACAGAAACAAACATGTGAGTCTAGCATTAGCAGGGAAAATAACTAGTGGTCTTTTAGCATAAAGATCACTACAACTGCTAAAATCGCAGTTTTTATTTAGGTTTTGCGAAGAAGGAACTTCTCATGTTTTTGTGTCATTCCCTTTCACTAGTTCTTGTTGCTGAACAATCACAGGTGAGGGGGGTGAACAGGTTTTTCAGTCTGCGACTGTTTCTGCTTGTGAGCTGGTTAGAGGCCCAATAGTAGGTTCATGCGCCACAAGCGTCTTCAGGATCCTCCACCTAGAGGTTCCAGAGGCACCAGCAGTTTCAAATAACTGTTTGCTGCTTTTAAGGGCATTTTAACAGCTGCTCTCTTAATCCCATGAATTTGTCTAACAGAAACCTTCCTCATTATGCCTTTAAACTGCTTCTTTGTTCTGAATCAGCCACAAATCCCTTCACAGTACGATGATAACGCTTCAGTTTTTGTTAAATATCATACCTTGTCATATGACACTACACTATCTGATGATTTTCAGAGAGGTCCTATCTCTTTCCCATATTGCTTGAATCCTGTGGCCTGCTTAATAATGTGGAACATCCTTCTTAAGTAGATTTCCTTTAATTGAGCTCACCAGACAAACTAATCAACCCAGCTCTATGAAATTAATTACAGTGATTCAAAGAGTCCTGACGCACAATACCGTCTATAAATTTATTAGCACAACAACAGTTTTTATCTTTATGACACTCAAATCCAATTTGCATGATAGTTTGGAACACGGTGAAGAGATAACATTATCATCATAAAATGATGGGTTATCATAACTGATCATTCTGTTTGTGACATAAATTTCCAAAGAGACCGTGGGACTCCTCTCCAGCCCCGCAGTCACTACCAGCTTATAGATGAGAAGTCGACTCCGTTTTCTGTGTCCTGTGTGCTGGAGGAAATAATGACCAACGCCAAACCGCTAATGCCTGGACATTTTGTTCGGTCCGGCGATAAAATAAAAAGTCTCGTGAAACAGCAGGACGTTAGCACTGACAGAACAATAAGCCAGCACTATCATACACCAAGCTTACCAGATCTTGTCACAGCTGTGTGTGGGGGGCAATCAGAGGACCAGCAGCGTATTAGTCGGAGGTCGTGGCGTTTTGGCTCATCGGCACATTTCAATCAGCCTTTTAATGGGCCTGCTTAAGCTATCAGTTGCTGTTTTGGACCGCTGCCACGTCTCTGGTGGGGGAGGCAGCCGGGCCACTTACTGCATGCTGCTGGTTTTCCAAAGGCATTTCAAAAAGCTCCGACTCTCAAGGGTGCTAATGAGCGGCCAGCAGGAGAAGCTGAGTTTAGTTTGTCCTGGTGGGGAGGGAGGACGTCGCCAGAGAAACGGGAGAAATGAAGAAAGGAGATTGTCCACGTTTGGTAGAAGTTTAAAATATTGCCAGTAATAAATTGGCTTAACTTTTCTTCAGCCAAAAGCGACATGGCCTAAAATCAATATTATAACAGTTCACTTCAATAACGATAAACGGCTGCAAATTTTTCCTTTTAAATTTACTCCACTCTGCACCTTTCCAATTAATTATCTTTTTAAAAAGTTCAATATTTGATCTTCCTCTGGGGTTTCCTTTGCTAAGCTCTAATAGTGACTCTGAAGCTTGTTTTGTTTGTCTCAAAGGATCGTCTTCAGACAGGAAAAGAAAAGAAAAATCAAAATAGAGGCCCCAATGGCTTTATGAAAAGATTAGTTTTTTTCTTTAACGCGGTGGAGGCTACCACTTGTCTGATAGGCGTCAATAATCCCACACTTTGCATTGAGTCACAGAATTAACGAAGCTTTCAGAAAATTCTTGTTCTGTTTTGAAACCCTTTCGGTTTATTGGAAATCCTGAGAGAATGGTTCGGAAAACAATCAATGGAGCTGAAAAAAGTGCATCATTTTTACATTTTCAGATTCGGTGGCGGGAGGTTGTGTCAGCTCATGCGTTTTTACTGATGTAGGATATGAAATAAGAAGGCAGGTGACATTTTATTTAAGGACATGTATTGTAGAAAATTGTCCGGCCCTTTGTGATCCACTGACCGTTTTGAGTCTTATGGAGGATTCTTCCCGGAGGACACTCACAAAATATGACAAACTTCTCTAAAAGTAACAATTTTAATGAAGAAACTGTTTGCATTGTAGATTATAATTGTAATGATGCTTACAGTAATTTAATCAGATTTATTTGTATCCTGAAATAAATAGCCAATTCTTTCTATCTTTCCTATTTCTGCTTCTTTAAAATATTTCAGATCATCAAATAAAGCTCAATCAATCAGTCAAGTTTGTACTTACATTTTAAAGTCCTTTACATCTTGAAAAGATAAAAAAAAAACATAATAAACTAGTCAACAGTTGTGAAACCCAATAACAGATGTTACATTTTGTCAGGTGCCATTGTCAACCTTGTTGGTCAATCCTCCATTCATTATGGCCCAAAGGCAACTCTAAACCTGTGGGCTTTCTAGTCTCGAGCAGCGTTTCGGCTGCTCTACAGTTTTCTGGAAGTTTGTTCCAGATTTGAGGCTCACAGAAGCTGAACGCTGCCTCTAAGCTCACTCTCTGCTGATAGTCGTAAACAATCAAGTCAGGAGCTGCTGAACAGCTCCGGGCTGCTTAGCTCAGCAGATTGTAATCGCCGAACTCGTTACAGATCTGGCAGAACAAGTGTTAACTTTGACGCCCCCCTGGCCACCGTGTCCGCTGCTGAACGAGGAGAGAATAAAGAGCGAATGGCTCTGAAAGTGATGACAACGCAGCTGCATCTGGGTCGCGGTCGTTAGGGATCGGACAGATGTGCAACCGGGCACTCATCGAGGGATCGGGGGCAGCAGTGTTAGCATCGCATCTTGGCCAAACCTCTTCCACCCACAAGCGAAGCGTCTGCCCGGGTTTAGACGGATTTGATCGTGGCCATACGCTTCGCCCACGTGCTCATTTTGACTGATGTCTTTTCAAAGTTTATCCAGGCTGTTTCCGTCACATTGGCTTTCTGAAGTCCCTTGTGTTTCAAAACTCCAATCATCATCGCTCTGCAGTAAATGTTAGTGATGAAGGGGGAAGCAGCTAAATTAGTGCACTGTTTTTCATATTGGGGAATTATATTATAACTTGTTGCATCCATTAAAAAAATGAATATTAAAAGTCTTTCTCTTGCCCCTTTTTATGGCGCCCTTAGGCTCCTGGCGCCCTTAGCGTTAGCCTCTACTGACAAAGCCGAAACATTTCTGTCACTTCCAACAAGTTTGGTCCAGACTTTGGATTAATAAATGTAAGGTTTCAGGATTTAAGAATTTCAAATGAACAATAAATACAATCAATCTTCAGGTTTAAAGTTTGTCATATCAGTAGTCACTCACTAATCTTAACTTTATGGAAAGTAAAATCAAGAATAATAAATAAATATTTCAAACAGAACCGATTAACCGCATTGATGGCAGTGTAACCTACTTGACCGACGTTTCACGTGTCAATAATGGCAGACGTCATTAATTCGTGGCTCACATACTGTCAGAGTTTGAGGTCTCCTTTCTGCAGAGCAAATCTGAGGGAAGCTGGTTGTCTTCCCTCAGACAACCAGCTTCTCTATGGAGTATGGCTGAATTGCAATGACAAGACACAAAGAAAAAAGAAAGAGTGACAGAGGCTTTGAGGCATCCCGAAAACCCTGTGGAGAGAGAAATGGGAAAAACAAACACACACACACACACACGCACACGCCCACATCTAGCATGAATTTAGCTGTAAGAAAGGGACAGCAGTGGCAAATATACTGAGTAGTTAATTCAGTGTTTCACAAACCTCAACGCCTCTGGTGAAAACCAAACACACAGAGGACGGAGCGGCTTCAACTTAAACATTAAAAGGCAAATATTTTTAGTTGTCAACAAGCAGCAACAAACTTTCTTAATGAGAGCTGCATCATTCACCTCTACAACAAGGCACTTCATTCAAGTGTTTGCAGTATTCCAACGGGGAAGCGGGTTATGTGTTCGAGAGTGAAGCTTAAATTATAAAAAGAGGGGGGTCCAAGTACTCCACTGGGGGCCACTCCAAGGTAATAATGAGAGTAGACAGATCCAAGAAACACCGAGCAGGAAGGCAGGTCAGCGAAACATCAGAGTGTTTCTCAGAGGTCGTGCTATTTGACGATCAGGCCCTGAATGACGGTCAGCGATTTATGTGTGAGATTTTAACACAATATTATATCATATCACATGTTATTTTCACACCAAACCGCCAGAGGGCGCTCTAGGCCTGTGTTGATACTATGTGGTAGAAGCTAGCTCCGGAGTTAGCCGAGTTGTTTACAAGCGACACCGAAGATGAAGATTTAGTGATTTGGAGCGACACGGATGGTTTGG
>CAEGAD010059962.1:0-69416 GCA_903067055.1 Poeciliopsis paucimaculata
TATATATATATATATATATATATATATATATATATATATATATATATATATATCAAATCTAAAGTCATAACTAATGAAAATGAAAACCATTCAAAAACTGCAAAACTTTGAAAAGCTTTGTTATGATGACATACAAAATATTGTTAAAGCGAGAAAGTGTCTGAATGAAACAAATGTATTTCTTACTTTTGGCAGTGAAATACTTCCATACTGATCGGTCACGCATCAACTTTCTGGTTTTCCTTTCATCCAGACTCCATACTTCACTCGTATCCAGCCGTCTCAGGGACCCATTTCGGGCGGGACCCGGGTCACCATTGAGGGAAGCTACCTCAACGCAGGCAGCTTCGTTTCTGTCAGCATCGGACCACAACCCTGCCATTTTAAGAGGTAATTTCCATCTGATTCACTAAAACTGAAGAAACTGCAGGTGATTCAGAGAACATACCAAACACCACATTTGCGTAATGTTTCACCGTTTGAAGATTTGTTCATGTGTACCTTTAACATGTTATTATCATAAAGATGTCACAAAGACATGTAAGCATGTAATCAGTATGTGAGGTTAGGCTGGATTTAATTTTGTGTGTGTGTGTGTGTGCGCAATGACATTTTTTCGACACAGAGTGTGTGTCCTCATTGCTCTCTCGACACACTCCATCTCTTTGTACAAACTCACACAAGCTTTCCCCTTAATCTACTGGATGGAGGAAGAAAAGCAAAAAAAAGAAAAAAAAAGAAATCCAAACTATAACCACAGTTGCTTGCATGTCAAATTCATGGATTAGCCTCCCGTAGCTAATCTCTATTGAAGCCAGCGTATGCTCGCTTTGATGTCACAGCAGCCACTTCTGTGCGGCAGCCTCCTCGCGGTAATCCCACAGACTCTACTTCACAACAACTGTTCCCTCACCTCAACTCTGTCTTTATCTGTCGCACACTAACCGTGGGACAGTGTTTGTGGCATCTTGTGAAGATTGCTGGGACAATTTTTTTTTTTTTTTTTCTTTTTCTTTTTTTTTTCTTTCCCTCTCTGGCTTTTTTCTTCTCAATGGAGTTGCTATGGTTACAGACCGATGTTGAAGACTCTCCATCCTGTTTTTTGATTTTCACACACATTCGTCTTCCCTCTGCAGCCGCCATAGTGTACAGAGACGTGGTAATGTCTGCAGCATTACATCAAAGTGCGCATATACACTTTAAGGCATCCTTATAGATTACACACACTGCTCCCGTGAAATCATGACCCAGAAAAGCAGCCACCACTCAACTGTGCTAAATACATACTAGATCATGTAACTTCTGAAGACTGTATTTAAGACTGCGATTCAAAATGTTATTTTGCCTATGGGATAAAATGGATTGAGATATACTTAAGAGCACATATAAACTAACTGTCAATGCCTTAATAAGAGCAGAAAAATAACAGGGACAGAAATCAGTTAACAAAACTTTGACTTCTTTACATCTTTCTATTAGTGGTCTAAATATGTTAACAGAGCCACAAACATCTGTTGTGTTCTACAACTTGTTCTACATTTTGCTTCATGTCTGGACCCTAAGCTATTGAGAAGCCATTGCCTGCTGGAGGTGTGGACTTTGCTAAACTTATAAATGATTGCATCTGATTTTACCCAGTTGCTAAGATTTGGCCATGATCTATGTGATACGCTATCTATGCTACGAAACTTACTGGAAGTTGTGTGGGCTGTTAACAACCCTGCAGGGAGTAGGGTCACCACATTTTTGTTGTAATAAAATGTCTGAAACATTCCACGTGGTCCAACTTTAAACTGTATCTCACTCCTAAATCAACTTGTTTTTTTGTTTTTTTTTTGCTGATAATTTGTCTAAATAGGTTGTTCAGGGTTCTATATTTACATTTCTGTATAAATATTAACATTTTTATGTATATGTGTTTAGTTCTGCATAGGAACTAAACAAATTTGATTCAAACAGTATGGCTGTATGTCAGTCAGCCTCACGTTCAGGGAGAAAAGTATCTCACTCAGTCACATGACGTCGCTCTGTGGCGACTCTGGAGTTGGCTCAGCGAGCGAAGCACTGACGGGAGATGACAGTCAACTGGAATTGTTTAGAAAGGCAATGACAGAGTACAGGGCAACAGGTCCAGGAGGACAACTCAAACATCACTCTCCTCAGGAACTCATGTAGGGGGACTGGAAGGTGTTTCCTTACTAAAAACACTATTCTATCCATGAGACTTCCTAATCGGAAGCCTCAGCCACCTCAATTGACTTCTTATGACACATTCAGTCTGTCAGTCTGTCAGTCAGACATCTCTAATGGCAGAGCACAAGAGGACAGTGGTTGATTTTTAGACCTCAGTGGATAAGATGTGCTTAACATTAAAGGTTTGGCCGAAAATCTTCTAAAATTAGAAAAGTCTGGACCGATTTATTGGTTGGCGGCGATATCTGTACACTCCTATTGCTGATGGATGGACCTGTCACGATAACAAATTTTGCTGGACCATTAATGCCATAAATTAAAAAATAATAATAATAATTAAAAAAATGAAAAAAGGGCACGAGGGGCATCAGGGATGCCCCTAGTCCCCCTAGACCAGGAGCTCAACAGATAACAGTCTCCCGTCACTGACGCGGTGACAGGAGCGTTGCTCCCTCTCTATTCTTTTCTGTGGAGGTGACAGTGAGGTGACAGTCACTTGTCCTCATCCAGTTGAGCGAACAGCGTAATTCCTGCTTGTGAAAGTTATGAACTTTCCACATGTGGAAAGTTCATATTTGTTTAGCTTTTGTCTATCTTGTCCCATGGAGGAAATCTGATGTTTTTAGCTCCCTTTGTGTTGAGCCGTTACTAAGGAAACGAGAGGGGAAAAGCTTTTTGTCATCCAGTCTCTTAGGTAGAAAAAGAGAGAACATGGCGAAAACAAACAAACAAAATCCTCTCCCTAATTGTCTTATCTAGCTCATTTTAATGTATTGTGTGATTAATTGATTAGGTAATTGATTTATTGTTTATTGCAACATGCCTGCTGCTGGATGAATGGATGATTACATTTTTATTTGAAACTACATTTTCCAGGAATAACATATACTAAAAATCTTATCCAGGATTAGGAGAACTGCCTTCTAATATTGCATATAAATCTGTGGGGTTTCTGGTTCCTGTGTGGATCTGATTGTAACCAGTTGTAACGTGCAGCCTGCACCGGGGAAGAAAAACAACTACGCTCAACCATTAGGACGAAAAGTTGGCACACAATAATATTGAGTGTGAAAATAGTTCTGTTTGTTTATAATCCCAGTGGCTCCAGTCATTTAAATGCATGGAGAACTGATCACACTGCAGACAGAAATTAAGTAAACAAACTGGCATTAACGTCAAGGGAAAATTCAGACATCTGTGAGACAGATGTTAAAATCAAGATATAGACTAAGAACGGTTTCTTAAAACATTTTAGTGGCTCCACACTGTCACTGCTGTCTTTAATGTATCTTGTCTGTCTTTGTCTCACACTTTGTTTCAATCATTGCAAACCAGGAACCATCATACTGAAATGACATCTCAACTTTTAAAAGTCTCAATACACATGATCACCACTCTGATTGAGTTTAAGCCAATGGGCTGCGCCAAACACTAAATTTATTTTACTCGATTCTTAATAATTGCCATCTAGTGATCAAACAGTGTAACAACAAGTGATTTCAAAATTATAATTATTTTTATTTATTTATTTATTTTTTTTTTTTCTGTTGGTGGAAGTCCTTATGGATGTAATAATCTGTTTCTGAGTCATGACACAAACACGACGGAACGATCCAAACTATTATTTATGCGTGCCACTCCGCCTCATTTTTATTTTTTAATAAATTACAACTTTTATTGGTTTCTTGGCTGTTTTGACATGAGTTTAGGACAGCCCCGTTTGATTTATCTTAAGTGCCTACAGTGTAAAATAATCGTCCTTAATGGTTTGTTTTATCTTCAGGAGAAATGCACGAGAGATTGTGTGCGTTACTCCAGCTGTACTTTCACCAAGTAGTTCATCAGTCCTGGTGGACATCGATGACGCTGAGCTCCGGAACCCAGAGGTCAGATTTAACTACACTGAAGACCCTACGGTTCTGAAAATTGAGCCCGACTGGAGCATCGCCAGGTAAGCCAAGACACTGCGACATTACGTCACTGAGCTCAACCACAAACTTTTAGTTGGTTCTTATTATGAGCCCATTCAGTTTGCTAATAGATCAGCTTAAGTAACAATTTTGAGAAGCAGTAATTTGATTTGCTGCAGCGATAAGTCTTCCTTTGAGAATCAATTCCAGTACGTAAATTGTGCCCAAATGCAGTGACATAAATGTTCTCGTTTTACCTGGATATCGGGTCCAGAAGAATCCCAGGAGGAGTACAAGCTGAGGAAAGTTGTTGGCTGTTTTTATGCTGTGTATGCGCGCGTGCGTGCATGTGTCAGAAGAAGTTTGTTGAAAACATTTTGGAAGCCATCTGAGTCGGGTTAAGTGCTGCGTGAGAACACTGGCAGCATGTTTAGATGGAGGTAAACCAATGGTGGCTTTAGAGATTTCCGTTTCTTTTTTTTTTTAATGTTTTTAGGAAACAGTTGAGCAAGAGTGGTTGTGGAAGCAATTATTTCTTCCTTTATTACAAAATCCTTCAAAAACTTTTTGACATAAATACCTCTGTGACAGCTCATTTCCTTCTCGCTACTTTTGGAAAAGTCGAAAACCTTTCATCCTCCTTATAGTTACTTATCAGCACATTCTAGCAGAGCTTGTTAGGGAAAAGTGTCGAAGCCTTCTCTATTAGCCCAGTAGAACTGGCCAAGGATCAGATGAGGCTCAGTTTTTTTCCCTGACCACCCACTGTGAGCCTGTGTGGGTTTGTTTGTGTGTGTCGGCTCAAAAACAAGGTTCTACTTTAAGAGGCTCCGGAATGACAATTTCTATAAAAAATAGCAGGTTTATACGCAAGTACACAAACCCTTTACGAGCATTGATCGTATTATTGCGCAAATCAGAATTTCTAATTTTAATCTGCTTAATGGAAACACACAAGTTTCCAAAAAACTCACATTTTCCAATAAAAAGTTTTTGCCACAGAAAGAGCTCTATTATATTTAAGATATTAATTTACAAACTGTTATTTGTATTATTTCATTTAGGCATAACCGAAATTATGGGAAAGCAATTTCTATCTACGAAACGTAACAGCTCGAAGGTTGGCAAATACCGAGAAACAATAGGGAGCGTGTCCTGCGATAAAAAGCAGACAGAAAAGGAGGGACTCTAACAGCATAGACCTTCACAGGCTATCTCTGGGAGTTTATTCTGATTGTCTTGTTGTCTGTTCCCTCAAGCATGCACCTAAGCTAAAGAGACTCACTTAGACAAAGAGGAGAGAAACTGGGACAGAGGGACTCTGCACAAATATCCATCAAGCTGAGGTGGAAAGAGGAAGGGTGGGAATGATCTAGAGGACAGCTCGGCATTTAAGACATGCAGCCTGCCAGTTCCTCTGATGCATTTGTTGCAGTAAAGTAAACATCTTTAGATGACCAGTCTAAAAGTCTGGTCATCTAAGTAAATCCTTGGCTTTCTTGTTAATTGCTTTTCTTATGCACTGTTTTTTTTCTTTTTTTCTTTTAGGTTTTCATGTCTTTTTTTATGTCAAGTTAAGTTTATTCTGATGCATCACAGTGTTTCTGTAAGCTATGACAGTTATTTGCTTTGTCCCTCAGAAAATTAAATAGACATAAAATATATATGTATATTATTACACAATAATAATTCATGTTAATTATCAAGATACAAAAACTCTATTTTATTACTTTCCACAACTTGTAAGTGTGTCTTTCAGGAAATATTTGACCCTTGGCCCAGAGCTTCATTTGTGAAGTCAGACATTGTCATTCATGATAGAGTTTATCTATGAAGTTGAGGTCAGGACTCAGCAGGACAATCAAGTTCTTCAACACCAAACTCAATCATTTTGTATGTTTTATGTAGTAGTGCACAGTCAAAACTCTTCCCAGAAAACTGGAACTTGAAAATGTCCCTGATGTTGTGGAAAGCTGAAGCAATAAGAGGTCCTGTCCTGGATTTTTATTTTTATTTTTATTTTTTATTGGTTTAAATAATAGAACTGCAGAGGAAGAAGTAGGAGATTTAAAGTATAATTTCACTTTTGGTTTCACAAGACCTACCTCTTCAGCAATGTCATTGGAGCTGTTTGGACGTCTAAGTGGCTCCAAACTTTTTGTCATGTGGACCAAAATTAGTTGCGGGCCAAAAAAAAAGTCAAGCAAATAAAGTTGTCCAATTTTATTTCTTGTAGAAAATGTTAAATTTAATTGAACTAATTTATTATCAGAATAAGAACAGATTTAGGTAATTTACTTGCTATGTGTAGCCAAATTTTAAAAAATCCGGTAGAAGCTGATTTGAGTGTAGTGTTATGCCTGCTTATCTGGATTAATATGGTTCTACTTATTATTTTAAAAAATGCTTATAAAAAGACAAAAAATTGTGTTTTACTTATCATTTTCCATTGTAAGAACATTTTGTGGGTAGTAATTTTACCCTGACTACAAATAAAAAGCATCAATCCTGTGCTGTACTGGTTCGATTTGCAGCCATTTTTATTCCAGTTGGGGGCCTCAAAAAATCAGTCCAAGGGCCACAAATGGGCCTCACTTTGAACACCTGGTTTTCTTGTAGCCTTTTTCTAACTTAGACTCATCCATCTCTACCTTATTTGAATGGCAACTTTTCTTGCTTCCCACTTTGAAAAGTAGTTGCATTGTCTGCATCACTTAATGCACATTACCCCAATGAAGTAGTTTCATTTTTAATTGTAATTTCTTGACAGAATTGATACCTAATAAAGTTAGGTATCAATAACTTTATTATTGTGCTCTGGGAAAGCACAATTCATGTTTTCTCCTACATATTATGTTATTTTTAAGTTATTTAAGTGCCCAAAGGTCTGTATTATCATTATTATTGTTGTTGTTTTCTTGTATTATGAGGGTTGTTTTTGTGAACAACACTCACAAAAAAATCCACCCATCGGTAAAGATTGGCTGAAACCGAAAACCAACATGAGTGTTGAAATTTCAGCAGTCATATCTTAAAAATAACAGAGGATAAATGTTGTTCTCCTTGGCAAAGAATAATAGAGGTAATGCCAGCAGAGAAACACTCTGAGAAGCTTAGAAGAATAGTCAGGCTAGAGTCTAATATCTAGCTACAATGTGAGAGACAGTGTACCTACCTTTATCACTTACTCCTGTCAAACCCTTGCATTACCGTTTGCAGCTATTCTAAGCCTGGTTGGATTAGAGCGGGAGATGAATGTCTTCTGTAAGCCTGCCAGACTCCCAGTCCAAGATATTAAGAGCTTCTGTCTCTGCTTCCTCTCAAATCATTTCCTCTGCTGTTAGTGCCTCTGCACCAAGTCATTTGGGATAAGTGTCAGATTAATGCTGAGTAAGAAAAGAGACCTGCGTATAGAAGAAGTCAGTGGTAATGCATAGGAAGGTGGTGTACTCTTCAGTCCTTGTACTGTGGAAGGGTGACTAAGGTTTGCTTCTGTGACTGGCATCGCTCCACCGCAGAATTGAAATGTCTGTTGCAATCGCCTTGATAATGACTCCTTCGGGGAGTTCTGGTATTCCCGTCATTTAGCAGCCATTCAGATAATCACTTGTAAAACACATAGAGCTATGTGTGCAGAATTTCATAATGAATTTGCTTGGGGGAGGAATACATTTGATTGGGGTAACTTGGTCAAATAGAATTTTGATCAGGTCTGGTAACTTTATTGCCATTGGTGGAAGCATTGCTGCTGATGTGTAGAGTCACCACAGCATGGAAAATACAAGGTTAAAACTATTTGGAGAGTACCAGGAGCAGCAGTGTCATGGTTGCCTTCACAGCAAAAAAGGTTTTCCAGATTTTATATTATTTCTTTACCTTTAAAAAGCCTTGGAGATCACAGTGAGTGTGACACAGTGGTCATCAAAAGAACAACTGAAAAATGGCTGCGACAGACTGGCGACCTGTCCAGGGTGACCCCGCTTTTTGCCTGGAACGTTAGCTGGAGATAGGCACCAGCAACTCCTGACCCCACTAGAGACAAGGGTGAAAGAAAATGGATGGATGGAACTGAAAAATGGTGTGTTTGTATGGGACTCACTGTTGTTAGCTTTGTTGCCTTGCAGCAAATGGTTCTAAGGAGTGCTAGGTTGCTCAGTTTGGTAGAGTGTGCACCACATTCAAAGGCTGTAATCCTCAACTTGGTTGTCCTGGGTTTTATTCCCAGTCTTGGGCCATTTGCTGCATGTCTTCCTCCTGTCTCTCCACACAGTTCCCTGGTTTAACCCCAGTGTGTTACCAGAAGTACCCTAAGTGCCCTAATTCTTAGTACCGCAGATTCAACAGTCTGAAATATTCCCCAGAGATTGACAAGACACTATCACTCACTTGTGTCTAGTTTAAGATCTGGTGACTTTGGAGGAGATTTAGGTAAAAATGAACTCACCCTAAAGTTTAACATTTTTAGACTGTTCTTGAGATGTGATGGTACATGAAAACCCCAGCTAATTAGTTGTTTCTAATGTATCTTAAATCACTAACATGCCTTTTTAAAAGTTCCATAAATATCTATTATGATGCTCATTTTATGTTGAGATGCTCATATCTATTGAGTTGCTACCATGTTATTGGCTGATTCACTGCAGTTGTTAACCAATTGACAAGGCACACATAATGAAGTGGGAGTTGAGTGCAATCTCATCTTCCATTTTATTACTCAAAGTTTGTTGACGACGATAGTCCTGAATGGCACCATTATCGCTTCAATGTTTTCAAAAACCGTCCTGTGTTTATGATTTCTTCAAGATTTTATTTCAAGCTTTTATGTGATAGAGACTAAAGCTTATTTCCCAGAAGGGAGTGAGAAAACTGCAGAAAGACTCATGATAGGGAATCTTCTTGGCTATATTTCACTGTGGCACAAATAGCCCAGCAGCAGAGAAAAGTAGTGATCCTTCCACAGAAAACTGACTCAGAGGCTAGAACCGACACTGTAAAACAAAGACTGTGTCAAGAGGTTGAGACGTCTTTAAAGAACACATCATAAATCTAATTTAAGTTTAGTAAAAAGACTCCCTTTGAGTTGCCGAGTCTCCTGTGATAAAGTCTTTACTTTTCCTATGAACCTTGTGATCTTGCCTCTGAGTCTGTTAATCATTTTTGGATGCACCAACATGTCATCTGAGTGAATTGGAGCTATTTTTCAGTGAGAAAGTAAAAATCCTCACTAGTTTGACCCACACAAAGAATCCTTTAACAAATAAAACATTCGTTTAAAATTATCAGGCACTTGTCATCAAAGGAGAAACCCAGAAGTGATGATGTGTGTACAAGAGTCGACATCACACAGTCCAAATAAATACACATACCTCCGTTTGTGCCTGGAAATTGTATTTGTCTCAATTTTAGAATGTACTTTAACCATATTACTGAACCAGAGTAGACTTTTTGCTGAACAATTAGCAGCAAAACAATCTCCTGTATCTTGAAATGAAAGTATTTATATTTCAGCAGATTGAAGCAAGATGCAAAGAAAATGTTCCCTGTAACTGTAGGCCAAGGTTTCTTTGTCATTTCCTGTTGTTTTTCTCCTTCAACAGTGGGGGAACCCCACTCACAGTGAGTGGGACCAACCTAGCAACCATCCGAGAACCGAAGATCAGGGCCAAATACGGGCAGGCCGAGTCTTTTCATGTGAGTCTGGCATCAGCGACACAAATGTTTTTCAAAGCCGACCTTGAATGAACAAACTCATAATTTAGCTCATAATTCAGTTACACAAGTGAATTAAGGTACTTTCATATAGATTACAAACCCACCAAAGTATGCAGCAATTCCATCACTCATGTTTTTTGATAAAAGATTCTGCACGACGATAAGACAGATTTTCAGCTATGTCAAAATAGGTGTATTTTGCAAAACAGCAATTGAAACAGATTTTCTCACATCACATGAGTCAAGTGATCAACAGCCGGATGTTACTACTGGTGAAAACCACAAAGAAGTTGACAGAAAGTGGTTGGAGGATAATGATTCGTATTTCTGTAAATTTTTCAACTATAATTTGGAACAGCTTAAATCTATCACTGCCATGATTTTTAATGACTTATTGCATCAACTAGCTTGTTCATGTGTGATTTCATTTCCATTGTAATTGCAAAATTGTGTTTTTTTACATAAGCAGAATACCAAAAAAGATTTGTGTTGGAAATGCAGCTAAAGTCTCCATATTCCCAGCAACAAGTAGGGGCTGACAACTGCCCATTCCACACGCATGGGAGGAATAAAATGTTTTCAAAACCCAATTGATCGATAAGTATACGTTTATCTGGTGCCTGCAACATCTCTCCATCCCACCCTCCACCTGTTCTGGTGCCGCCGTGGGCAACTGCCCACATGGGCCATCACTGTTGCAAACCAAGGAGAATTTACGTAAAGCATGAGAGTGGAAGAATACAACTCAAAGCCTCTTAAATCCCAATGCAACAAAGAAAAATGTCACATCTTAATGTCAGCAAAACGTGAAAAAGTTCAAGGAGTGTGAAAACTTTTAAAAAGCACTGTAGAGATAATCTATAGAGAACCTTCACAAAAACTTTGATGATTGTGGCTAATAGTCGTCAGGGCTAAGAAATGAACTTTAAACAACTCTGAAGCACTTCAACCTGCAGCAGAAGATGGGACTTATTGATGCAGACAGCCTCCACAATGCTTCCCACACAGTCTTTCTGTTAAAGTGCTTCTTTGCACTTAAAGGACAATGCTGATGCTACTCAATGTTGAACGTCATTTACAACTAATCACACTTACATTTCTCAGCATCTGTCAAACAGCTGCGGCCCTTTTCACTACGTTCCATGACAATATAACGATTAGCTGACAAAACCTTTCTGCTCTTTTTATATAACTGTGGCATAACTTCAACTTCGGTCGTTCTAATCAGGACCACATAGAACAGCTTCTTCACTGTAAGCAAAAAAAAAAAACACAATGTAAGTGTTTGGTGAAATTTGTCAACAACACACAAGCAACAGGAGCACAGGCCTTAAAGCAGAATTGACGTGAGGCTGGTCGTGACATCTTGTATTCATGTATTCTCCAAAGCAATGATGTAAATACTCCCAGGTACAAGCAAGGGAGCAGAGCTCATTGTCCATTATTAACAGTTGATCATAAATTTGCAACCAATTTCCATTTCCAATGGGTTCAACAGAGCCACAGTTTCACAGGGCATTGCCTTACAAAAAAGATTGGTTATTATACCCAACAGATTCATTTTAGCAGAAAATTACAGCATGCATGTTGATTCCAAGTGTTTTGTAAAGAGGCCAGGGCTGCTTGCTTTTCATTGGTTGTTGGAGTGTTTTAAAAATAGACTAAAATTGAATATTTACAAAAGCAACCAGTTTCAGTTTGAATCTTATTTTTTGCTCAGAACTGCACCGTGTACAACAACTCTGTGATGGTGTGCCTCGCTCCGTCGGTGGCGGATTCCGAGCTGGGCTTTTCCGACACCGGCACCGGCCCGGACGAGATTGGCTTCTACATGGACAACGTGAACTCTCTGGTGGTGGTCAACGAGACGTTCAGCTACTACCCAGACCCCATCTTTGAGCCGCTGAGTCCATCCGGCGTGCTGGAGCTCAAACCCACATCACCACTAATACTGAAGGTCAGAAATGCACCAAAATTCACTTCCATGGATCTTTATTACTAGACAGTTGAGATTTTATCCACAGATTTCACATTAAACTATCGAGGTTAAAGGTTTTTCCAAAAAGATTTGAACAATACAGTTCAAACTCATAAAATCATTTTATTAATCTCAAGGAGTAATGAAATGTTGTTATAACTTGTATGATACAAATTTCTTGTTGTAGACATTGATGACTGTTGGCAGGAAGAATCTCCTGCAGCACTATGTGTTGCAGTGGTTCAGAAGAAGCCTCTGACTGAAAACTCTCTGTCGTTGCATAAACTTGTCATGAAAGGAGACAACAATGTCACAGAAGAATTTATATTTTACATATAAATATTGTCATTTCTAGATTTATTTTATTTTACCTGCACCAGTAACCGTTGTATATGTATATATATATATATATATATATATGTGTGTGTGTGTGTGTGTATGTAGATTTTCCAAATTTTTTCTGTGTACTCTGGTAGCCAAGCAACAACATTTTGTTTCCAATTTCACTGTCGCGTTTTTGTCCAATGACAACAAAGTCATTTTCCGAAGCAGCTCTGAAGATGAAGTCATTCACTGGAACTTTTCTTGTGCCAATCCAGGAACAGCATTCCCTTTTCTTGGAGCTGATTGGTTGTCTCTCCAAGACTGGAAATACGGAAGAACTTCCATGTCAGCTTCTACGGGAGAGCCAAGACAGTTTCCACTAGGCCAATTAATGCATATTAAATGGACAGTATTATATAAAATTAGCTATTTTCAGCTTTACGCCATGTTATAATGTTATTCCCTTCTCAAAAACATAAAAGGAGTGTTGTTTTGATTCTTCCATGCACTCCAGATTGACAGTATTTGCTTGACTAAAACTTCTTTTTTGCTGTTTTTGCTTTTAATAAGATTCTGATACATAAAAAAAACCTGTCTCTTTATACTGCTGCTGTCGATGGGCATTTTTCAAAACATAATATTTCTTTTAAAAATGACACATATATTGAACATTTTCTGTAATACCAACTGCGAAACACACACACTCGTGTTTTTTTCTTTCTTTATAAGATGGATGGAAAAAAAAAAGCTCTTAAGTGTGTTTACAAGGTCCCTTAGGGGAGAGAAAAGAAAAAGTCTTTTTAATTCATAAATGGAAGCTGAAAGCAAATGCCCACACCTTCCAAGGCCAGCTTGTGTCCTTCAGCCACTTCCCTGAATACAGTTCTCCTCCGCAGCCTGAAGGCCTCTTAAACAGCAGCCTTTTCAATTTGTGTAATTAATTTGTAGTGCTACAAGGGCAGCGTGGAAGCACGCAAGTCTGCGTTCTGGGAGATTTGAATTATATTGGTTTTCAGTTTCATTAACAGAAAATGAACATGAGTAAGAAAAATTAATTGGTCATTTTTGAGCAGCGTGGGTGTCTGTGTATTATCTCTCCGTGTCCACCTGAAACGTTGGGCCAAGGCGGGTTTAAAGCAGATAGATGGACGTGTTTGATGATTTATGTACAGTAATCCACAAAACCATTTTTATTCCTCAAACTTTTCTACTTTCTGATGACGTTACAAACTGTATTTTTTATATTTTATTAGACCGACACATACATACATTAAAAGTAAAGTCTATGTTCCCTTTAATGTAATGCAGCAAAAGCTGCAAAACCTTTTGCTGTGCCAGGTTTCTATATCTGGAAATTTGCATTTTCAACCTCTGACTCTTGACATAGATACTGAACTGGATTCTATTTGAGACTTTGACTGAGATTTTAATGTATAAATATACCTGAACAATTCTGTTCTTTCTCTGGACAAAATGTATACAGAAATTAGTTTTTGTAACAATTTGGAACAGTTTAATATAATGTACTCATAATTAGCCAAATACCCTCTCTAAATACCTACATCAGGCCCAGTGTCCCTTTCTCCCCCTGCAGTTTAGCTTTGTCTTTATGTCTGTAAAATCATGCTTATAAAAACTAACCACTTATTTGTCCAGAAGGCTTCAAATTAAATAGATTTCACATACTGCCACTACTTTGCCCCTTGATGTAAACTTTTCTAGAAGACCCAAATTGACAAAAATTACAAGTGAGCACATGAATAATTTCACTTCTAGAACACCAAAAAATTCTGTACGCAGACATTTTTTACAGTATAGAACAATTTAAAATGTATTTATTTTTGAAATTGTTTCAGTCGTCCAGAACGCTGCATTTGCGTTGAATTCCCCTCTTTAATGCGTTTATCTTCTCGATAGATAAAGAATTATAAAGATAAAACAGGATAGATAAAGAGTCATCACAGACTGTGTTACGCAGCTTATTTCCATGAAGAGACTGAAAGCAGCGTAACCGTTGTAATTTATTTCTTAAAAGATCATTTATTTGCAAAGAGCTTCCTGGTAATTGCCAAATCTCCTGCTTGGCTTGTTGGCGGAACTGCTTACCCAGTGGAAGCGCTGATGGGATGGACAAAAATGCAATTTGGAGAGATGGGATGTGGCGGTAGTTGGTGAAGAGAGAGAGGGAGAGGGGGCCTGGAGGAGAGGTCGCACTTTGCCTGCCACGCAATTAATTTCTCATTTTTTATTTTTTTTTATTTTTTTTATTTTTTTTTTTGAGGGGGAGCGAACACATCCTTTTGATCCTGTTGTTTCTTGAGCGTTTCTTGTGTCCCTGTGTGTGTTTTGGAGAGTTTGTGTGCAGCAACAGCTCAGTATGTGGCAATAACTCAATGGCTTGTGTGGTTTTTGAAGATGCGTGCAGGGTGGTTGTGTGCGTGTGTGTGTGTGTGTGATTGTGAGATGGAATAGGATGCATGTTTACAGGGTTGCGGAGCAGGGCTGGGTGGCAGCAGCCTGCAGAGACGATGGGATTGGAAAAAGGACTCTGCCTCTGCGTCCCACTGCTAAGTCAGCGGGAGACATGGCAGCTATCTCCTCGCTCTCCGTCTCCATCTAACTCACTAACTCCGATTCCATGCTCACTACCTTTCTTCTTTACTCAGAGCAAAGTCTGTTCCTCTCCGTTCATCTTTTTTTTCTCTCGCCTATCCAATCATCTGTTCCTCCTGATGGTTCCTTCCAACATTTCCAAATGGTTTTCTTCTCTTTGCAGTCATCTCTCCCTCTTACTGTTTTTGTTTTTCTGTTTTTGGCTTGACAAAACTAACTGTAAATCCTCCATTGCTGTCAATGTTTGGGTAAAGTTACATTTAAGTTTTTTTGGAAAATATGTGTTTGAATGAAGCTCTAAAACAAAAAAAAAACTTTTTGCGGGTTTTTCATTTTCCATAATAGAATTTAGAACAGCATTTTTCTTTGATATACTCCATCAATCAGGAAACTCATTTTCATTTCAAGCCACAATATGTCCTCAAAGAGCTGACTGAAGCACAAAACGATTTATAAAATTGCCCATTAACAAACTGTCTCTGCATTCTATGAGAACATCTTGAAATAAAATTATATCGAACATCTCTCCACCTTGATGGAATCTTGGTGGAATACAGATAAAACTACAGTGATTGGACAAAATAACATTTAATCACACAATAGTAATATTGTGATTCTAGAGTCTCAAGGGCCTCATAAATACTTCTGGCAGGCCTAATTGGGACACAGAACCCTGAGTTTGACACTTGATTTAATGTTTTTTTTTTTTTTTATATTTTATATTTATACCAAACATAATTCAAAGTGTTTACAAAATATCAAGTGCATATTCCAGATGATAAGACCAAAAATATATTTAAATAATTATAGAAAAGTAAACATTTGGTAAAATGCAAATACAATTTTACAGTTACAAGAAAGCTCAAGGAGACAACTATGATATCAGTCCTGATTAAAGGAATCAAAGCTTTGTGCACATAAGAAGCTAAATGCTGCCTCCATGTCTTTAGTTCTGGTACTACTGATACTGGTCCAGTTACTGATACTGGTCCAGTTACAGATACTGGTCCAGACAGATAAACAGAAACTTTATCAACCAGTTTCCTTCAGGGAAACTGGCATTTCTGTGATTCATACCATACACAAAATCTCAGATACATTCAGACTGCCTGGTCATTCATTTTCTTCAGGAAAAGCCAGGCTTTGTAACCACTCTTTTTACAGACAGGAAGTCGGTATATTGCTTTAAAATTATTTGCTCAGTTATCATGGTGTTAGTTAGATCTACATGTAACAGCATGTTAAGTCCTATTCCAAACCTGTTAATGTTTATAATGTACCTCTGTGTTGCTTTTTGATATAATAGTTCCTTGTTTCAGCTTCCACATCTATTCTTGCTCGACTGCAATAAATACTCACTTCTTGCAATAATCCTCCACAAACTTCATCATTGTTTCAGATAAAACTATCTCTTTGCTTTTTGAAATAAATCCTATATATTTGACCAGTTTTTAGTTTTTATCATTGGAATTTATTAACAGAAGAATATAGAGAATCCTGTCCTGGAAATGAGATTTAAAAGAGATGTTATGCTGTCAGTGATTTGTTTTATTGAGTGGAACAAGACAGAGAATTATATCATTAACAGAAAATAACTAGTGATTATAAAGTCTTATTGTTCACCAGAAACTAGGCTTGAAGGTGGAAGTGAGTTCAAAAAGAACTGCAGGTTCAAACTGAGCATTTCTCCTCAGTTTGTAGCTCAGTAAAAAAAACTTAATAACCTTAAATATGTTCGCCTTTCACAAATGTCCCAGTTAAAGTACGCCGTTGACAAACGGGCTGCGTTCTGCTCCTGACTCTCTCCCTTCTGTGTGTTTAGGGTCGTAACCTGATCCCAGCGGCGCCGGGTAACAGCCGCCTGAACTACACGGTGCTGATTGGAGAGACTCCCTGCGTCCTGACCCTGTCTGAGAGCCAGCTGCTGTGCGAATGGCCCAACCTCACCGGACAACACAAAGTCACGGTGAGTTCACAACTCTCTGTCACCATCAAAAACACTCTTTTTCACTGTTTTTATTTATTTAGTTATTTATTTATTTTTTTTTTTTTTTTTCATTTCTGCCTTCTGCCGCACTCAAACAATTAAAATGCAACAGTTATCTGTTTCTGTGTTATTGTTTTGTAGCAGAATGCAGGTGCTCAACAGCAACTACATAAAACCCGCTTCGCTACCACGCATACAAACTAATAATTGACAGATAAAATATACTTTATTTTCTAGTTCATGGTTGCCCCGGCCCTTTCTGATACCGCCCTGGGCAAATGCCCAAATAGCCTATATCATAACCAACTCTGTACTCACCTTTTCAATAAATGTTTTAATGTCTCAAACCAAACATGTCTGAACATTCTCAGTTTTCCAGGTTTTTATATGCAGGAAGGTTTAAAGGAAGTCATTTTGTTTCATACATATCATTTAGAAACGTCTCTCTCCATTCATTTCTATGAAATTCAGCACAAAAAATAAAAATAATAAAAAAAATAAATAAAAAAAAACAAGAGAAATGTTCAGCTTTTGCTGTCTTGGAAAACTCTTTCTTATGTCTCATCATCTATTGCGGCCTGTGTGTCAAGTCCATAATGTGCTGCAGGGAAAAAGGTAACCCTCCACAGGAGAGAGGCTTTCAAGTCAAAATAGTAGTTCAATTAATCTCCATCTATGTAATATTGACGCTTTGGCATTTTCAGATTAATCACATGCGTTAACGCATTAACGTTGACTTCTAAATATTCTTTGCAACTCACAAAATGCTCCATATCCTGAACTTTCCACACATTATTTTCAGTTAAATGAACCTCCATTACCATGTAAGCTGATCATTTACCCTCTTTACTTCACAAGATTCCACTTCCTGATGAATCTGGAAACGTTCCGCTCAGTCTCACTTCACCATGTTTTGTCGTTGAGGTATATAAATAATCCCATGTGTCTTTTTGAAACGATTCCTTCTGACAGATCCAGGATATGCTCTGCTGCACTCGCGCTGCAAGGCTGCTGTTAAATATGCTGCGCTTAATTAACACATTGATCCTCATTGGCTTCCAGGCAACCTGTTGCTGAAAATAAGTTCACTTTAGTCACAGGAGATAGAAACTTGATAAATGGTTTTTTTCTTTCTTTTTTTTTTTTTTTGTTGAACATTTAAAGTTCAGAATCTGCAGGAAGTTTAATACTGAGTTTGATAAGTTAAGTGGATAACTGATAAGGATAAGGAACTCATTTAACTGTTCTTGTAATAATCTCTTCTCTGAACCTGTGGAGACATGTTTCTTTTTTTATCCACTGGGGCATCTTGTCTTCTTCAGCAGTGCAGCCATCAGCAGTTCTCTGCTGCGGATGCTGCTGCTTTTTACATTGGAAGCTTCCTTAATGCCCCTTTTCTCTGCTTTTTTTTTTTTATGAGCTCCATTTAAGTATGATGATGGAGACATTTACTTATACACGGAATAAAATGTGACTAACCTTCAGCAAATCTCCGCCAGACACTTCTCCACCCACCCTCCACCCTAATAAGACTGTCACCCACTTCTCATCTGTACCAGCACTTAAAGGGACAGTTCACATTTTCTGACAGAGCTTTTATTTAAAGTGTTGTAAACAATGGATTGCACCTAAAGACATAGTTCTATGTGCTTTTCCAAGCAAACCTGTTCATTTTCTTTAAGTTCCTTCCTCTCATTTTTTCTCCACAAACTTCAATGGTTTTTACCTGATAGACCAATAAAAAGTAAACAGATGAAGGTACAGATCAGTGTTCAGGTTTTGCAATAGACTGCCTAAAACCTAGGTCAGTTGAAGTGAACTCCAGTGCGGTTCGAATGCATATGTGACCAGAGACCTGGTTCAAAAGCAGGAAGTGGGTTGTAGCGCAGGGTATTCTGGGTAAATACAGCCAAGACAAACATGCATGTCTTGTGATAGAGAAAGAAATGGTTTGTGGTCTTTTACCAACGACAAAATTGGAATTCTACAACTGCTAAAATGTGGCAGCACTCCATTTGTTTACATTTCATGAAGAAGGAAGTTTTACTCAGTGTCTTCAGAGGTTTTTGTGTTGTTTCACTCAGTGGTTCTTGGTGTAAGCGCCCCCACAGCTGAGGGTGGTGACAGGTCTTTTTGAAAGGTTTAGTTTTTTTGAGACAGTGCAGTATGAAGATGAACCGTACCAGTTCATAATGTGATAAATTTTGCTATTTTAGTTCCCAGATGAACTGAGTCTACTGGACTCTCATATCTGCAAATATTCTTAGACGCGTGTTAGTGCCGTTCTAAGTAACTATATATACAGTCATTTATAGTTGTGTGAATTAGGGGGAATCTGTGACTAAAACTTAACATATTTGTTGTTTTTCAATAGTTATCGTTTGTAAAAAATCATTCAGTCCCAAAATAGCAGTTCAGATGAATCAATAAAAGGTATTGATACCTACTTGTAAGTGTTTGCAACTGTATGAAGTGGCATTTTGACATTCCCTTAATGTCTGAAATTTACAATGCTGTGGAAATAGCCTTGTGGAAATGTCAGGCTTAAAAGTACCGTTCAGCTTTGCTTGTCTCAAGCTGTCTGCAGTACTGCGACTAAACTCCCTGATTCACTCTGACTGAAGCAGACCTTGGAAATCACCGAGTTCCCCTTAGGAACGTCTGTGCCGCTGAAGGTCAAACCTCATCCTGGTGACATGGCGCTCAGCGTGAATACATTTGGATTCCTCTTTTTAAATATCCCAAAAGTGCACTCAGTCAGCTCCCAGTTCTCCATCCACAACTTTTAAACTTATTACCAGAGTCCTCTCACAGTCATCTCACTATATCTTTATGACATTTACTCCATGCTAGCTACAGTCAATAAACCTAGAAAGCTACTGACAGCGCATCCGTGTAATTCAATATGATAGCTCTCAATGCAACCAGCCAGCTCCAAGGTGGATCTCTCAAAGTTTTTCACACCCCCCCCCCCCCACTTTCCTGCTTTTTGAACAAAATGTCATGTTAAATATCGGAGCGATGCGATATGTCGGAGGGGGTGGTGGAATTCTTTCGTGTGACAATAGCCGTGGAAAAAAATGGAGCTGTCTGTTCCTATTTGCTCTTCTGTGTGTGGGGGTGCGTGTGTGTGTGTGAGTACAACTACATACCCTGTGTTTATGGCTTGCCTTTGGTGCGTGTGTGTGTGTGAGCACTCTGGTCTTTGTTGTGTATGTTGTGCAGGACACAGCTGTAGCAAAACATTATTCCCTGTACACAATGACCTACATACAGGGGACCCCAATGGGCGTCAATACATACTGGCCCCAGGTTTGTGTTGTGTGTGTGTGTGTGTGTGCCGGTGCACTGTAAGAAATGTTGCATGTGTATCAGCATGTCTTTGTGCATGCCCTCAGATGTTCAGCTGTGTGTTGGCAGCTGTGTGCCTCCCTTCAGTTTTTGAAGAAACTTGTTTGTTGTTTTGGCCTTTAGCTTTTTAAGTTCCTCTGCCAGTCCTTCAGTCTGTCAGTCGAATAAAAATAGACAAGCTACGGAAATATATCAACGCCCCCATGTTACTTAACCTCTTCTGAATTCATGTCATGTGATGTGTCACCTAATTGTTTTCCTCAACCATACCATTGCCCCCATTTTAGATTGCTACCTTACACTCTTATTGTTAGGGGAACGGTGAGGATCCTACCCTCAATCCAACCTTTTTGCCAACGATGAATGCACAGTATATTTGTTCTACAAGGTCACCTCTACAATAATGTAATTTAAGAAGGGAACCATATGACCTTTGACTTGTCATGGAAGTCTGCAGCTGATTTAGGCTGCAAGAGGGAAAACAAGACTTTCTGCAGATAACTGGAAGACTGAATAGATTTTTATATCATGTAGATCAGTGGTTCTCAGTCTTGGTTTTTCTGAAGCACCTGTTCGGCATGTTTTAGGTGTTTCTCTGGTGCCACATGCCCGAGAAACAGATTAAACAATTTGACCATTAACAGGGTTCTTGGTGACATTTTGAGAAAGTAATATAATCATTTTTAATCATCAGGTTTTTTTGTACTTGATAAACTTCTAAAACATTGGTTTGAGGTCTGGTATTAAGAACCAGTTTTTCACAGCTTTAGACTTACATTTGGTAACTGTGCAGAGGTAGTAGAAACGTACCACAAAAAACTTGACCATCCATTTGTTTGGCATGGTTTTATGAAAGAAGTTACATCAGGAGCTGCAGTAGTGAGTAGCCTGGGAAAGGACAAGACTACTAAAAGCACTGTCCCAGAGGCTCAGGATGAGTGCTTAATCACAATCCAACAGTTTTCTTGTAGAACTCGTTTGCCCCTGATTTGTACGGTACCTTCCCCTCCCTAGATAGGGAACAGAGTCCTGCCCCAAGTGGGCAGGTTTAAGTGTTTTACTGTCTTTTTCCCTTATTGTTTATCAATGAGGGAAAATGGAGTGGTATTGATAGGTGGATTGATACATTATCTGCAGTGATGCGAGTGCTGTGCCGGAGACCTCTCCATTTACATCCCCACCCTCATTTATGGTCAACTGTTCTGGGTAGTTACCAAAAGAACAAGTGTCACCCCCATGGCATCTGGGCTCTCCCTTAGAAATAGGGTAGCTTGAACTTCTGGCCAGGATGGCTTCTGGACACTTCCCTTGTGAGGTGTTTCATGTACATCCCGCCAGGAGGAAACCCAGTGGAAGATCCAGGGTATGCTGGACTGTTTCTCATCTGGCCTTGGGATGCCTTGGGATTCCCCCGGAAAAACTGGTCTCTGGACAGGGAAGTGTGGGCTTCTCAGCACAGATTGGTTACCAGATCCCGGATTAGCCAAAAGATAATGGAGAAATGGAATGGATGGTGATGAAAAATGTGCAACCAATTTGACCTTTTTTTCAAAGTTGCTCACTTTGTAGAACACAGAAGGCAAATTTTGGGACTTTCTTTGGGAACTCGGTCTGTTAGTTTCTCTCAAGACACAATTCCCATCAACACAGACTATTAGTTGCCAAGTCCTAAAAGACCATTCTAATTGCCTTTGCTACTGCAAATTTAATTTGTAGCTATTGATTATATTGATATTGATGTAACGGCTTCTTACTTTCAGTCTTTTATATTCAGACTTTGTTAATGTCAACATGAAAGTGCTCTTACAAGAACTTCAAAGCTTATAATCACACTTCATTTGAATCGGTTATCAACCCCCTTGGGGGATATCTTGATTTGATGGATTCCAGTGACACACTGTGCATATATAAATGTAGTTAGTCAGAGAGAAAAAAAACATCAGATGTGTTTGACTTTCCATAATTACCACGACTCCTTGGGGAGAGATTTAAATGCTGGTGATTACTTTGTTTGATTACTTATGCTGTGTGTGAATATATGCAAAGTCTATATGTGTGTGTGTGTGTCCTGAATGGGTAATTTTTTTATGATGTTATTATGACATTAATGTCTGTTTCGTCCTGTACCACACTGCTTTATCCTTGTCCATATGCCCATCATTCACATTCTGACCTAAATCAGTTAAAGTTGACAGTGATGGACGAGAACATTAACAAGAAAACATCTAACCCAAATACAGAGCCGTCACAGACAGCTACCTAGGAGAGTACTGACCAAGTTTTGAAATCTTCATTATCAAAGCCCTCTGAAGTTGCTCCTCTGCCCCCCGGAGGCAGGAATCGAACAGCTACAAGAAATGTTCACAACGATGGAGGTGATGTAAGCCTTCGCAGCACAAGCCTGTCAGAAATATCTATTTAGTGTGACGACACAGCAGATAAAAATTTAATGACCTTTGCTTTAGAGATCTGCTCGGCCAGTTTCTCTCTCATCAGATCAACAACTTTTGATCCTTTCAGACAACTTTGTTTGATCTCAAACAGGTGCTGCTGCAGAAATAAACCATGTTTTTTTTTTGTTTTTTTTTTCTCTCATTCTCTCTCTCCATGGATGGTGCTAATAGAAAATCAAAGTGGGTGGTGGCACATGTCTGCACAGAAATATCCTAGCTCTCAATGATTGTAGTTGAGCTGCCTTTGAGCAAAGCCATAAACTCTTTGGTCAACCAGTTCAGTTAGGCACAAGCAGAGGAACTACAATAAATCATAGTGGTGCAGATGATTGTTTTAATGTTGAAATGAATATAAAGGTGGGTCCACATAAGAGTTGGAGATTTAGGGCCTTTTCACATCTGATAGTCCGGTAAACGGGGTTTGATTGGGGACCAAAACTTCAACATCTTACATTTTCAGATGGTATGGTTCTCTTTCACACTGCACTGTGTCAAACGTAATTGAAAAACGTTTTTATCTCCTGGCCTGTGGTGGCTCTTTCGGGAGAACCACTGAAGGAAACGACATGATAACCTCTGAAGAAGACCAGTTCAGCTTCCTTCTTTAAAATTAGATTGGTGTCAGACTTCAGCAGCCTTTACTTTTGTCATTGGTAAAAGACTACAAACCATTTCTCCCTCTTTCTCAAGACATGCATGTTTGTTTTGGTTATATTTACCCAGAGTGCTATAGTCCACTTTCTGTTTGTGGAGGGATCTCTGAGCCAGACTTCACTTCAACTAAACTGAGACCTAGGTTTTTTGGCAGTCCAGAGTTGCCACATCAGAGTTTGATTGCACATTCAAACGTCCTCAAAAAATCCAGTTTGCTTGAAGTGGCCTTAACAGGGCTGGTGTGAATGCACTGTAACTCTAATAGGGGTTTTCTAAATAATACACACAAGACCAAATATAGCTACACTTAACAACACTTCAAGCACACAACAGTTCTCACCATCAATGCACTTCTTGCATAATTCCAAACCATTCTGTGTGGTGACATTTTCAGAGTTAATTTAAATTGGCTCCAATTTGACTAAGTCAAACTTTCAGAACATTTATCTGTTCAAAAATGACCTTTAATATGTGTTTTAATGTTGAAAAACGAAACTGTGTCCGTTTGTGTCCAACCTTTCCGTTTGTAGTTGTTTATTTTAAGTGAAATTTAAAACATTTGGTGTTAGCACAACCCACATATGGAGGCCTATGGCCTCGACGCGGCCATCGTGGGGTCGACTCCCGGCCCTGGCGACATTTGCCACATGTCTTTCTCTTTCTCTCTGTCCCCTCTTACCTGTCAGCCTACTTTAAAAAAATACGGGCCACTAGAGCCAACAAAAATCCTCGGAGAAAAAATAAATAAATAAATAAAAAAAATCCTTGCATGTTTTGCTTTGTGTCAGTATTGACAAAATGATGCCACCACCGTGCTAGACAATTGGTTCAGTTCATTTGCGTTGGAATGCATAACTTCAAGGGTTACAGTGGTCGCTGTGATCAAATGGCTCAAGTCTTGTCTGACCATAGAAGTGTCCTTCACATGACATGTTGGCTGCCAATTACAGTAGGTAAAGTGGGTCAAAGGTGTCAATTTTGGAGCATGGTCTTTTTTCTACTGACTGAGTGAGAGGGTATGGAGCAAAACATTGGTGTGCTGACAGTTTTTAGTTTAGAACTAGAATAGAGTCTGGTGGTTCCTTCACTTACTGACCAATTTCTTTCCTTCAGAAGGTTGACATTTTGGGTCTGATGGTCTTTGGTATTTTGACAAGACAAAAATCCTCAACATCAGAAGTGGTTTTAACATGGACAAAATACTGTAAGTTCAAAATACTGCATTTCAAATTCAGGTCCACTCTTAGAAAGCAACCAGTTTACATAAACAAATGTACTGGAACCTTTTGATTACTACAGTAAGTCAGTGGACAAGTTGCACCTCTCCAAAGACATCTCATTAAATATCAGCTGAGGTTGAAACCAGTTGTACAGTTGAAACCAGAAGTTTACATACTTTGAATAGAGACGCACACAACTTTATTTCTCACTGTTTGAAGTTAAGTCAGACCAAAGACCTCTTGCTTTTGGTTCATTAGAATTACCAAAATAATTTCTGTATGCATCTCTGTGATTCTTGAAGAATCTTAATCTCGCCCTACCCTGTTTTTGTGTTTAGATCCGTGCTGGTGGATTTGAATATTCCCCAGGAACTCTTCACATCTACTCAGACAGTCTCCTCACCCTTCCTGCCATCATTGGTATTGGAGGAGGCGGTGGCCTGCTCCTCTTGGTGATCATCGCTGTTCTGATAGCCTACAAGAGGAAGTCGAGGGACGCGGACCGCACCCTGAAGCGCCTCCAGCTCCAGATGGACAACCTGGAGTCACGAGTGGCCCTGGAGTGTAAAGAAGGTGGGTGCTCTTCGAGCAAAGCAAATTCATTGCCAGTGACGCTGATTTAAGTATTTAAGCTTTTCTTGTTGGTAGAATAGAACAATTTTAAAGATATTTCTCTAAACATGACTTTCATAGGGTTGATTTACAGCTAAGCACAGCGTTGAGTAGACAGAGACATTTATGAAAGTGAATGATTCTGGAGAGAGGTGGAGATGCAATAAATTACTGTTGGATACTGTTAACATCACTACCAGCGTCTTTAGGGTACGCATGCTGAGTTAAAAGCATAAACTGCCAATGTTGAGTTGTGGTGAATAAACTATTTAACTTGTGATTTTCTATAACATTTATACAGCAGGAGTTCAGAGTCACTCACTTTTAGACTAGCGGTGTGATTTGTTTATGTTTTTAATCAACCCATTCAGCTTTCAAAATGTTTTAGGAACCTCTGATCATTCATGAGGCTCCTTTGAAAAAAGTCATTCTTTTGAAATATGGACTGTGGACACTGACGTTAGCATCGGGGACATCTGCGCTGCTGCTACATGTTTAGCATCGAAATCCTGTTTTAGGCTTGAATAGCTTTGGTGATAGACTAACTTGCACACAACAGTAGTCTTCTCTAGCGTCCCAACAGAACATTTTTGAAGCATAAATTAACTCCCAATACGCCGAGAGAAACAGTTTTGTCGTCAATCGCTGCTGTTTGTGGTTGTCGCTTGTGCGTCACATTTATGGAAGTTCCAGAAACATGCAAACATGAAAGTTCCAGCTTAGGTAAATACTTTGGGATGTTAAAAAAAAAAAAAAAAAAATGAATTCTCCTAAAACCAAAACCAAGTGGATTCCCTTTGGGTTTTGCATTCTGATGAAACTGAAAGTCATTCCTGGTAAATACTGACATGTTGCTCTAATGGAGTTCCAAATACCTTTTTTTATATCGTCATAAAAATGTGACAATTGGAACATCATTAATAACATCAGTACAGGAGGAAATTTACAGATCGCACGTAGCAGTCTGGTAGTGGGACTCAAAGACTTTTTGTTCAGAAAACATGCAGTTGTAAAATTATTAGTTGTGGAATTACCATGTCAGCTGTGATCAACCCACAGTTCATACGATTTCCACAGCACTCTCTGAGAGCTTTAACATCTCTGCCGCTAAAATCTAAATAAGGTTTGGGCGTCGGGGGATGTGAACGTCATTTCAGCCAACCGTCAGATTGTTTGTGAATTGTGTCTCACAGATCTCCACTTTAAGGGAACTTCTTACATCAGGAACACATCAAAGATGTCACACATACTTCAAAGACATCACAAGACTTGATGTTCCACAAAATCTCCTTCAGTTCCTCATGTTGAGACCCACAGAAGATGCTTTCTATAAAAACCAGCCTTTCTGGAAAGACGGGGAAGAAAGTCACTGCAGCCTTTTCATTACATGTAAATGTTTTAGATCATCAAACTAATGTTTATATCTAAGAAAACCAAAGTAAATTCACAAGGCAGCTTTCAAATTACATTTTATTTATGAACGGAGAAAGCCATCCAACCCAGCATGGACCTGTATGCAAAAGTAATTGCCCCCTAAACCTAATCACTAGTTCCTCCACGCTGCCACCACGAGGTTTTCATAACTGGCAGTGAGTCTCGTATTTTGCTCTGAACACATTTTGACCATATATTATTTACAGATTGACTTTTTTTCCTTTAAAATGGAAGGTTTTTAAGCTTGAACAACCAAATAAAATTCAGACCACTAAAGACTTGGATTTTATTTTTGCTTTTTTTTTAAACATTCATAAGGCTTTAGATCATTGTCCTGCTGCTTAGCTGTAGTGAATTTCAGCTCATGAACCAGATTTTCTTGATCAGAATTTACTGGTTGAAAGAATTTCTGGTTCCATTGAGAAAGACAAATCATCTGGGTCCTACAGCAACTTAGTTGCTCCATACCATTGCAGTAACACCACAGAGTTTTTGTTGGTATAAAGTTATTTTTCTGAAAGGCTGTTATTTTTGCATCAAATGTAACAGGAATCACACTTTCCAAAAAACAAAATATACCCAAAAAAGGTTTTATAAGACTTTAAGATGTTTGCCACTTTGTGGGTGGGCCTTCATTTCATTTTCATTTTAGTGAGAAAAATAAAAATGTGTGAACGCATCCAAAGTTAAGCCATCAACTTTGGATGCGTTCAAACCAAACTCCCTAAGTCCCTGAAGGAAATGATATCAGCCGTTCTGTAGATGTTGTTCTAGCTTCATTTGTGGCCTGCTGCTTGAGTCCTTGATGTGACTTTGGAGTAGTTCTGAGGGTTCACCTCTCTACTATGTATTTTCATTTGTAGATAGAAGGTCTGATTAGGGTTGACTGGAGTCCTAGAAGATGAGAAAGCTTTGTAAACCATTAGTTGTTGACTGGTGTATGAGGGGTTGCTATGCGGTCAATTATTGAGGGTTATGGGCATGAGTTGTAGAGAGGCCTTTTAGATGTGAGTGTGAGTGACTGACTATAAGGCATGGTGCTGTAGGTGTTTACACACTTAATGCCACAAGCACACAAAGCCAAGGCACAAAGTTCTAACATGATCACACCTCAGTCTTGACACAGAGTCATAACTCTTAACAGCAGTCAGACGTGTCAAACAAAAGCTGTCAGATGTTTTGAGTCAAAGCCCTTTATTTTTCAGAGCAACACTTCCACATACCCTGACAGAGGTGACATTTTCCTCAACGTGTCCTGACCTCGTTGGAGTGCCTCAGTATAAGATGTCACTCGTGAAAAACATGCAATGTATGAGTCAACAGCCAGTTTTGTGCAGGAGATGAAGCATGGCCCGATTCCCACCCATCCCCAAGCACTCCGCCCCGCCTGCTGCACGCCCGTCTGGCCCACAGAGAGGAAGAGGCGCGTGTGGGCGGAGTAGCAGATGAAGTGGGCGGTAAACCATGCGTGTGATAGCTAATGGTGAGGTGTGTGTGTGTGTGTGTGTTTGGTTGTGCTCTAAAAAATCTGCAGAGAGAAGAAGTGGATGTTTGGTTCAGTCATCCATGTAAAGCAGACATCACGGCAAATACTTTATCTATTGTCTGCTGTTAATGGATACTTACACATTGGAAGTCATGGTGGAGCGATACTTGTGAAACAGCTTGTGGTAAAGCTGTTTCTCAAATTAAAATAATTTTTTTAAAACAATTTTAGGATTAGAGCATTGTTTGCCTCATTTATGTATACCTGGGCTGTTAACTTTTCACCTAAATTGACCAGGGCCTGGACTTTAACAATTTAATTTTCATGGATGAATTAAAACATTTTAACGCAATCAGTCACTGTTTTTTTTTTTTTTTTAAATTGCAAAAGTTCGGGACAGAACTTTTGTACTTGTGTGTTTCTGGTACGCCTGTAAATATGACCCACCAGGAGTGTTTTGGCTAAAAACACTTAATTGGATTTATGGAAAGTTTGGTCTTCGAAAAAGCAAGAACAGTATAACAAGCCAAGTTTAGTTCCTGGCTGCCACAAGATGAATTAGTTTATAATTATCCAATCAGTCAGATTGGCTATGTTCAGAGAAATGTTTAGCATTTTTTTTTTCTTTCTTTCTTTTCTACATAATCTGTCTGTGGGTTAAAGGAAGGAAATTTTACTTTAGACCTTCATGTTTGCTGCTTCCATGCTTTTTTTCTTGTATTCGCTTCTTATTCATTGGGCAGGTTTTGCTGTTGCTCCCTCTTTCATGACATATTTCTCTTGCAGTTATTGTCTAAAGAAAAAAAAAAATAAATAACTTCTGTTCCTCTCAATAACATTCCATCTTCAGACTTTTTTCTGTCTGCCACTCTCATGTCTGTGAAATCCTAATCTTGCTTTTCTATTTTCTTTTCTGCTTTTTTTTTTTTTTTTTACGTCACTCCTCCCTTATCATCTTAGCTTCCTCTCATTTCTTTCGTCTCTCTGGCGGACCAAACAGTCCAATAACAGCTGGAGGAAATTATGCATGAAAACTCATCCGTTGCTCTCTTTAATAATTATCCAGTCATGCAATTAATTGACTTTCCTTTTCAGGAACTTGTTTTTTCTGTCTCTTGCTTTTGCCTCTTCTCTCCACCTGAGCCATCATTTCTTGTTCATTTCAGAGATTTTCATTTTTCCTGCCTTTTTCCTGCCTTCTTTTTGTAGACCTTTGCAGAGATTGCTGTTATTAAACAATATTCCTTTTTTAGATGCAACTTCAACATTTCTGCATGCTGTTATGGAAAACTTGAAGTTAATACAAATATGTTTTGAGAGTAAATAGCTTCCATTATTTACAGGTGAGGATGAAATTTAACAATTTACATTGTAGTAGACCTCTACTACATTGTAGTAGAGGTCTACGACAAAGACTGTAAAGACCTCTACTACAAATACCCTTTGATGAGTCTTTAGACTCATCATAGGGAGTCTAAAGACTCCCTATACTTTTGTCACTTCTTGCAGTCATCTATTCACAGATATATTCCTTTGTTAAATACTTGAAATTCTTTCTTACTCAATAATGTGATATAACAATTTTTTTTTATGATCTGTCCACTCATTCTTTTCTGTTTCTACTTCATTAAGTGTCCATCTGAACCTTGTTCTTCATCTTTGCTGACATTCATTTCTTTATTTGTTTTCCCCAGTTCGATTCATTTGCTGCCTTTCTTTCTGTCTTAACTACTGTTGACTAATGGCCACAAGTGCCTTTAAAAGTATTCTGAGGAAGACCCAGGTTGGACTGAAATGTCAGTAAATGAGTCATTCTGACTCAAAATCTCTTGTCAGCACCCTTCCTCTATGTAAGCATTTAGAAGAAATAGAAACAGAAGAAATTCCAGCAGGCTGATCTTGTATATAAAATTAAGTGATAGCTGCAGTCAAAAATAAAACGGTTTATAATTGTTCTTATGATCTGTGTCTTGTTAAATCAGTAACACTCAGGACAACATAAGTTTATTGCATTGATTTAATGTACAGAATGCAGAGAAATAAGTGATTAGCTTGCATTGCTAATTGTAGCCAGCATGAATGCTAAGTATGTGACTGGTCACGACCAAACCAGGAACAAGTCTTCCCAGTCTTCGCTTTGAGCTCGTTACAGGTTTTGAAAGCGTGGATTTTAAGATTTCTAATAATGTCAAACGCATGGGTAAAAAAAACAAAAGTAAAATGAACAGTTCGTCACAGTACATCTATTGAAGGAAAACTCAATGTGCTCGAGCAACTCATCTTTTCAGCTGTTGTTGTTGAGGAGCTCAACGACACAATTACATCGACTTTATTATCTTGCAGATGGTGAGTTCCTCCTGTACTGAAGGCAGTGGTACCTTACCAGAGTTTAAGAACAAATAAAGTTACAATGTTAAAACTGAACCTCTAGTACTCCATCTTTACCCATCAGCCATTTTTTTGTTGCGCAGCTTTCGCTGAGCTCCAGACGGACATCCATGAACTGACACAGGAACTGGACGGCGCAGGGATTCCCTTCTTGGACTATCGCACATACGCAATGAGAGTCCTGTTCCCTGGAATTGAGGATCACCCTGTGCTTAAGGAGATGGAGGTACGGGTCAGTACACCATCAGCCAAATTTCATACTGAAACAAACTAACAACCGACTTGACAGAACCTACAGCTAGCAGCCAATGCTAATCCACTAACACTGCCTCTAAGTGTTTCTGAAGTTGTTTTTAATACTCTTAAAGTGTCCCTCTGGCTTTTCCACTTAATTCCTCTTTTGCCATCATCCCATGATGGGCTTCATCAAAGGGAGGTTTTAAAAAAAGCCTGACACTAAAAAGAGCCCGAGATGTCGTTTACCTTAAAGCAATCACATAACCTATATTTTACCTACTTTTCCTTGTATGTGTTTATCCCCATCACATTCAATGCAAATAACTTTTCAAGAGCCTTGGTGTCATCTTTAGTCGAGTCTCACAGGAACATTTTCTTCAGTTTTTTTTATTTTATTATTATTATTATTTTAGATAGAGTTCTAAACTTGTGATTCATTTACATAAAATCCTATAAAAAATCCCAAGCAAAAAAAAAAAAAAAAAAAAATTGCTTAGGAAATAGAAATATGAAAGTAGTAGAGAAGGAAATTAAGAGGTTACTAGGACTGCTGCCTGCATTATACATCACTGCTGAGTTTCTAATTGAATTTTTGCATCCACCATTCAGTACAGGTGATGATGGCAGTCAAACTCATATCTACACACCTTTCACCATCCAGACCAGCGGAAGTAGAATTAATAGTACGTCTCCAAAAACTGCTCTCCACCAGAGCTAAAAAAAACCAAAGCCAAGTTTGTAATCAGCAGAATCATTAAGATGTAGAATCCGGTCCTGCTCTGTTGGCTTTGATTGGAGCGCCAACTTTTTGGAGTAAAGGAATCATTTGTTTGACCTTTAACAGCTTCATTTAATCACTCTAATCCAGACAGTGGATTTTCTTTGGAAAGGGAAGCTCTCTGGGTGGTCTTTGAGCTGTTATTTTTTACCTTTTCTATTCATTCTTTGTGAGTCAGCTTTAGCTTTATTTAAACAAAAAGACCCCCACTGCCCTGTAAGTTTCACTGGTTTTCAGCTTAAAACTGTAAACTTTTAAACAAATATGTCAAAGTAAAACTTAGGAATTTTGACAGGTTTTTGACACCAAACGCAGATGAAATGACATTAAAGAAGAAAACCCTTTTTTTTTTTTATTCTGCTGTTGCTTCACTGGGCTTACAACTTGAACCTCAGATGTTTCTGTATAATTCATTTGGTCCATATTGTGATCAACATGGTAATATCACAACTGCATTTTTTTAGGTGTGACAAAGTGCTGTTACTATAACACTTGGTATGTGTAGAATACTCCTCAACAGGCACCTCAGCTGCACACACACCTAAAGCAGTTTGACAGGATTTTGTGGTAGTGCTTTACATAGTCATAGAAATGTCCTCTTCCTGGTGACTTCACTGTTGTCTCCGAACAGTTTGAATTCGAAGCAGCCTAAAGTACAAAATAATGAATTGCTAAAAAGGCAAAAATGTCCTACTCCCTTTTTCTTACATGTACTCTTTCTCTGAAGGTGGGTGCTTTCTCAGTCTGGTGAGCTATAAAGTCTCATATTATTTATTCACATAAGCCACTCAAAGAAGCCTCTCAAATGCTTCAATTATTTACTCCTTATGAGTGTTATTAGTCACAAGTAAGAGAAACTGTACAAAACCAAATTACAGCCTTCGAAACAGATCAAGATGTCAACCACTGACATGATCAGTCATTAACCAAAGTCCCTAAAGCGTGAGTGCACCCTTTAATTTAAAGGTCAGGTAGGCATTGAGCAAAAGGGTGCTCCCTTGTTTTATTGCTGCGTCTAGACTTTATTCTTTGTCCCTCTGTATTTCCCCCCAGGCTTGACCGTATAATCCAATGGCCTGGGTAAACCAGTGCTCTTCTCTTTATTGCTCTGTGTGGCCACTTTCTATCCTAAGTTGAGCAGACAAACCACACACATTGACAGGAGACCCAGATGTCAGATGTCCTCACATTTGTGGACATAAAGCTGGAATCAGCCTTAAAATCAGGTGAAAACTCAGTGCTGTATGTACACGCACCCCTCTTCTGTCTTTGCCTTATCTCAGTTTTTTTTGTTGTTTTTTTTTTTTTCTTTTACTCTCAGACCCATCACTCTCAGCTTCCCCCCCGGAGGCCTGGGAATCTCATTTAGCACTTTACAGAGAGGTCCAGACACTTTATTATGGCATGTCTGAAGAGCGGAGGAACAGAAAGCACAAGTGGGGGGATATGAATGAAAAGGGAATAAGTGTTAGGGTGTGTCAAAGTTAAAAAGATACTCACCAACGAAGGATTGGATCAATTCAATATGAGTCGAAGGATGTATACAAAAATAAGAATGAGAGTGAGAGAAAGAATTAGAGCAGTGAAGGAGGGTATCTTCATGGGGTTTAGTGTGTTGTTAAGTAGTGACAGGTGCCAGCCAGGGGAACAAGCAGGGTGCACTTCTGTCACCAATACTGACACACATATAATCCTGCAATGCCCTGATGTGCCTTCCTGTTTACACTTTTCTCAATTTCCTGCTTCTCTCCGAGTTTGACAGAAATGCTTTTCAGGTGGAAACTAGGCCAGGTAGACACTTAGACATAGTTCAGCATTTTTTTTTAAATGAGGTTTGTCTTCAGGGCTGTAGATTGTACCGATGTTTCCAATTGTCATGCAAATATTGAGCCTATGTTTCAAAATGTCACAAAAAATAAGGTGCAAGTTAGGCTTGATTTCCTTGACTGGTGTGGAGCGAATGACGCCGACTACGCAAAACATGTCACTTAATTACGTAAGCGTCATTATGTCAGATGTTGACGCTGTATGTAATTGTAATAAAACAAGATGTAAAGGTTGCCTAGACCACAAATATCAGAAAAATGGATAGAGACTTCTGACCAGGAGGTTTGAACTTATACATTTTTCAGTTCCTTACCACTGGTGAGGCTTTGAGACACCAGTAGTTGGGAGCATTCCACCATTTCCATCCCAGCCAAGAGTGCCGCTTGCTGGCCACCCCAGGCAGACCGCCCTGCCCTCCGTTCTGGAGCTTTGGACTGTGGCCAGATTGCTATGTATGGGGACATAGGGGACATGCTATGAAATGGAAACATTATTCAGCAAATGTTTCCATTTCCCTCTTTGGTGTGTAAACTCTTTTTCAGAAAAGCCAAAAACCACCTCAAACAAGCATAAAAACGTTGTTTTTTTTTTTCCAAAATGGAAGTCATTTTGAATTTTCTCATTTCCTTCAACGTGTTCCGATTTAAGGATGATTCAAACTACACCTTTAAAAAAAATGTTAATGGGAAATTACCTGCTGTAAATCTGGAAAGCATCTGTTGATTATGGTGCATCAAAACAATCTGACCATCCACTCCAGTTGCATCCCGTCAGTGGATTACTTTCCGAGTAAGACATGGTCTGTTCAGGCGTTGAGATCCAGCAACTTGAAAGAGACTTACGCTGTCTTTGTTTCTATCAGCCCATGGCAGTCATGACCTCACAAGTTCTTTTTTTATTGCACTTGGGTTGCTGTTCTATGAAACCTCACCTCTGAGCCCAGACCCTTGTTTAATGCCACCTAACCTGAAGTACCCTCAAACCTCAGACCTTCACCTGACAAATACCTTGAGAAATTTTAGTTGAGTTTAACAGTTTCATTTTAGGGAATTGTACCTTGTAGTTGCATGATTAATTGCTTGTTACATTGAATATTACTGTTATGAATCAGACATGTTTGATGTTGAAATGAGAGCTTAGATTGAGCCAACCTGCTGTAGGGCTGCCACTGATCTTGACTAACATATGGAGAAAGGAACGCTGTAGAACTCTTTCCATCTTGCTTACTGTCTGTTCAACTTCAAATCTATTAGAACTTGTACCGAAAGATTCATGAACAGTTTTTACTGCATAAAACTCACCAAAAACAATGTGCAACAATTATTTTGCACAATACAAATGAGGACGGACTATAAACATATGCTTAAACTAACGTTTAATTAAATGAATGATGATTCAATTAGGAGAATAAACAGTTTAGCATTTCCTCTCTCATACAATGACAAATCTGTAGCTATAAACGTTTTATGAAAGGGCCTCCAGCTAAACAACTGAGTTGAAATTAAAGTTGATCTGATCAAATTTAAGATGAAATCCTTTCAGTACATTACAGACAGACACACAGACAGACCAGCTGGTTTAAATGCACGTGGCTCTCTGGCAAAGGCGACAATTAAAAATTCTTGTTTCATTGATTTTTCAACTGGAGAAAGGTCCAAGGCTTTCGCCCCCCTCATGTCAAGCACACAATCGTGTTAGATTGTCTGCTAAAATCGTTTGACATCAAGCACATCACACAGCAGCACAGCAGGAGGAGGAGTAGCCAATCAGCCTCGGCTTAGTGTTTAACAAGACAGTACTGGGTCTCGGCACAAGCAAAATAAATGGCTGGTTTCTGATGTGTTTGTTTGCATGTGTTAGTCTTTCTCCAGTCATTTTTGAAAAAAGTCTTTAAAAAATCTAGTGTTCCTTACATTTCTTTTATGAAATTGTTTTGTTGTGCCTTAACATAGTCGGCTATATTTGCTTGTTTGTTGCATCATTACACTTGAGTGTAGTACAACTTGAAACTCCTCCAGTTTTGCTGAATTAAGACAATTCTTTAAGAGAAGCAGACCGGAACTCCTCCAAAGCAACCTAAAATAGCTACTGCTTGTTATCACAAATGCTTGATGGAGGTTTTGCCATTATGGATGTCAGGACCAGTCATTAGGTTTAAGGTTAATATCATTTTTTCATATCATCTCAGGTTGGTTAGTATCGATTTAGTTCCCCTTAAAAAAATAATTAATCTTTTTAAGATTTCCACTTTAACTCCAGTTATCCAGGTTATCAAAATGTGCTTGATGTGTGGAAAATTAAACTGTGACCAAAAAAACAACAAAAAAAAAAACAGCAAAAGACAAAAGCTGAAGATTTTGGCAAGAGAGCAAACACTTTTTATGCTATTATACTAACAGATTAGAAATAGACTCTCATACTGAGATTGATTCAAAAGGAGCTCAGACGTGAAATGGATCAGGAGGTTTGAGTCTTTATAGGCCTGGGCCAACATATCGGCCTAATAAAAGAACGGGAGCAGGTTTATTGATGGAAGATGTCATTTTACTTCCATTAGACACTGTTGTCATTCTGTCCATCTGTCACTGTGCTTTTATGCAGGTCCAAGCCAATGTTGAGAAGGCACTCACGCTGTTTGGCCAGCTCTTGACCAAGAAGCACTTCCTTCTGACATTCATACGGACGCTTGAGGCTCAAAGGTCTTTTTTTATTGGTTTAATTCATATAAATAATTAGTTGTGTATTTTTATGTATTTAAATGAATTTAACAGATTATTTTTAGGGAATCAAAGCTTGTAGTTGCATATTTAATTGCTTGTTACTCTGGATTTTAATGTTATTTAAAATCAAGCCCCACAATATTACAAACAGTAATGGTTGTGTTTGGTCATAAATTAGACCACAAAAGACTAAATTTATGATGAAAAAAGTTGCAAACATGCACAATTCAGCAATGCTAAATTAGTTGGAATATTCTCCTTTGTGCACCGTTTAAGATTAAATAGGCATTAATATTTAAAACAAAACCTTTAGATTAATTGTGCATTTTTGAATTCATAAGAAAGCTTCCAGTGGGAGACAATAAAAGGCCGTTAAAGCGTGTGGGCTGTTCTGATGCGTTGCCAGGTCGTTTTCGATGCGGGATCGAGGCAACGTGGCATCTCTGATCATGACAGCCCTGCAGGGGGAGATGGAGTACGCCACAGGGGTCCTGAAACAACTGCTGTCTGATCTGATAGACAGAAACCTGGAGAGCAAAAATCACCCCAAACTGCTGCTAAGGAGGTGAGAAAGGAGAGGTTTAGATGGCTTAAACTCCACTGCTTTACTTTCCTTCTGTACAAGTTTTACTGGAAAACTTTACATAGGATGCCAGTTTGATTGGATTTTATTAAAAGTATAGTTAGAACCATCTGCTCGATTTAAATGAGTATGTATTTAATTTCAAACTTTTAGCAAATATTTTTTGGCTCAGAAACATTTTAACTGCAAACACAAACACTTGATATATTTAAAATGTAAAGAAAAATGCATGATCTTTAAAGTTCCTCACTTAACACCACTGGCCCTGTTGGGGAAAAACAGACACCGTGGTGTGAATGGCTCTGCGGCTTTGGGGATGCTCAGGACAATGAAATAATAAAATGCCACACAAATTACATACAAAAATAATAATTTCTGTTTACTGGCATATCATGATGAATTTTCAGGTGATTTCTTAGATCACATTTTACTTTTCCAACCTCGCTTTGCCTTTTGGATTGTGTTTCATTATCGTATCTGGAAACTCACCAAAACTGTTGTGTATGTCCAGAAACAAAACCTTGGTCTGATCATTTCTTGTTTTGCTCTTTTTTTTCATGCTAGAACGGAGTCTGTTGCTGAAAAGATGCTAACCAACTGGTTTACTTTCCTCCTGTACAAGTTCCTCAAGGTGAGACATGAATCTTTATCATAATTGAGTATATTCATTGAACCATATAATCTAATCTTGTTTATATGGTTTATTGTTCAGACAGTCTAGTGTTATGGCTCAGTTTAGCGTGTTAGCCTGGGCACCTTGACTTAATGCACAGTACGCAGATAGAATGGCAGAAATAAAATGTTTTTCACAAGCAGTTGAAGGCTTTGTTTACTCTGTGTACTTCATAAACAGTGAAAAAGTTGATAAAGACATACATTTTTGGCTGCTTCCTTTATATTTGTGTCATGTGACCTGATCAGCCAGCGCTCAGTTTCCCCTCAGGCTGACAGCTGTGTGGGAGAAACCTTGAGCTCTGCACGCAGCCATAACACTAGAGGTTAAAAAGTATAATATTCAAAGCAAAGCACCAAGTTTATGAAACAGGTAAACAAGTTTTCTTCCAAGTTTTATCCTCTGGTATGATTCACTGGAACAGCAAGTAAACATTTGACAAGCGGGATCATCAAAGAGTGATATCAAAACACAGAAGACGCAATCCAGTGTTAGCATGGTACTGCTGACAACTTCACACGCAAATATCAGCAGAAGTGACACGCAGATCTACTGAAAAGTTTGTAGCTCTACTGGATGGAAACAAAAAATCCCAGGAGAGTTTTAGTCGAATTTTCTCAGAACATTTTAGCATCTTTCTGAGACCAGGTCAGCATTCATGTTCAAGCAGAGAAGACTGCTGCAAAAACTGTGTGGACAAAACACCGGCTGAGAAAAGAACTAGCAATAAAATGTATGAAATTGAAGTTTGTGTCTGAGGATATTTTAACTCTATAAATAACTAACTTTCAGTCCATGTGCTGTTATTCTTTATCTGTATAAAAACTACTTTGAAAAAACACAAAATGCCTACTAGATTTTAAGAGCTTAGCAAAAGTGTGAATTAGCCTAAATATATTCTTCTTCAGCTTCGTGTTGGTGCAGTAGCTGCATGGCACTGTTGCACGACCATCACTCTTGTGTTAATGCTGCTAAATGTGCTGAAGGCAGAGAAACAACTCACAGTTTCAGGAATACTGTTTTTCCACCATCATTGGTGTCCATGCTAATTCGCTTGGTATTCATGGAAACCTCCGTTGCTGTGAAGCAGCTGGAGGTGGGGAGCATTACATACATGAGGGTGATTGACAGTGCTAAGACCCTCCTCCTGGCTCTGACTAAGCAGTGTATTTAATCAGATGAGAGCAGGTCCACATAGAGAAGGTAGAGGAGCTCAATTAGTCTTGTATGTGTTGTGTGTGTGCGTGTGTAGGGGTGTGTGTACATGTGCAGGAACAGATGAATATTTTACCCTTTAACTGCCATGAGGACACTGATATCCTCATGGACCCATTGACTTGCATGTAAGTGCTTTTGGGGCAACAGTTAAAGGGTTAACTAAATTTGTACAAATGTCCCATTTAACTATTGAGGTTGACAGTTTTTTAGATGAGAGGATGCATAGATTTCGTAATACCTGGAATTCAGAAAAAACTGGGATATAATGCAGTAAACAGCATTCCACTTTAAGTCAAATGTTTTGTTTTTGCCAAGAGACAATCCCTTCTTTCCTAACTTTGCCCCCTCGTCTCACACGTCCTCTTCCCTGATCCTTTTTTTTTTTTTTTTTTTGTTTTAGCTCACATCTTCTCCTCTGATCTCTCTTTCATCTCTGTCTTTCTCTTGTCATTATTGAGCTGTCAGTCTCGTCTCTCCCTTAAGGTCATTTGCCTCTCCAGAGGGTGTGGGATGTGGCACGCTGCTGTCCTCCTGCCTTCATCTTTGTCTTCTTTCTTTCTTTGTGGCTTGATTAAAAAAACCTCAATAAAAACACATCCAGGATAAGGATTTTTTAAAATTATTATTTCAGATATTTTCAAAATCTGAAGAGAACATTAAATTTCATACATTATTTTTAAAGATTTGTTTTGAAAAGATTGAAACATTTACAGGAAGATAATTCTGTGTTTTAAAACACATGATAATTGGAACCTAAATTTCTCACATATTTTTATGTCTTCTAAATAACAAATAATCAAACTTCTGGCATATTTCAATTCATTTAACACTAACATTCCATATATGTAAATCTTAATGTAAAAATCTCCATTTAATAAGAGTGGTTGCTGTAACCTTGAAAATGTACCACTGACATGTTTAAGGAAGCTTGATAAAAGCCAGGCAGTGTGCAGGCCAGAGCTACGTGTTGTGGAGGAGCGCAACACCCCGGTGTCTTCAGCAGCTGCCTGCTTAATTGGCCCTGATGCTAACGAGCTTCTTGAAGCTCATGTAGATGGAACGAGGGAGGAAGGAGGCCGAGGACAAGAAAAGGTTGAAGGTGGACACTGCTGCTGGTGGTTAGAGGAAAGATGAATTTGAGAGGGCAACGTCATCAGATGTTAGAAAAACAGGAAAAGGGAATTGAGGAAGGAGAGGAAGGCAGGAAGGCAGCAGATCTGACCGGACTGGACTTAGAAATGACAAGGGTTTCATCATTAAAGTTTGTTTTTGAAATAATTGTCATTCATATGTAAATGATTTATGAACGTTTTCCCTCTAGAAGAATTCTCAACCCTTTTTTTACATTTTGTGAAATTAGGACATTTTTTAATGTACTTTATAGAGATTTTATATGACAGACCAACATAAAACTGAGACATAAAAGGAAAATAATAAATGTTTTTATTTATTTTTCTAAATCTGAAAAGTGTGTCACGCACTTTAGATTTAGCTATTTTTAACCTGATACCCCTAAATAAAATCCAGTTACAACCTCAACTTGTCACAGTCAGAAACAAATTAATTCACCACATGATAAATTAAAACAAGCTAGATAATTTTCGTTTGGCTAATTGCTTTTTAAAATTTTGTTTAAGGAGACTTCAGTGTTCATTTTATTTGTTTCAGTTTTTTTTGTTTTTTTTATATTTTTGATATAAAATATCTTCCAGTTCCAGCGCCAAATGTTAGAAATTAAAGTGTATTGATCTTTAAGAAGGTGTTGTTGCATTTTTATACCATTTCCAAGATATTACTTGAAAATGTCTCAAAACAACATAATTGTTTTGCACAATAACTTCTTTTTATCTCGAACAGACAAAAAGTAAAAACAAGAAAACATTTCAACAAATTATCACGCCATATTGACATGTAATTTTACATGACCTGTTTGAAAAGGAGCAGGTAGAAAACACATGATCTTATGATCTCCTCGCTCAGCCTTTCCTGTTAATCAAGTCAGCATAGAGTTATTAATACAATTGCAACTGAAGTGGAGTTACATTTTCTTTTCATTTTTAAAAGTAAAGTGTGAGTACAAGAGATGAAGAAGTGGACGACAAAAATGGAACGACAGTAGGACATTGTGGACTGATGTTAAAGGGGGAAAAGTGGAAATGTGTGTGTTAGAGAAAAGAAACAAGTTATCGAGGATGCTTGAAGGTGAGATGGAAAAAAAAAAATACTTTCCCTCCCTGTTCTCATCTGAAGCAAAACACACACACACACGCAACCAGTCTGAAGTATCTCCCCAAGCAGCGCACAGTCAGTCATTAAACTCTTGTCAGGATGAGTGTTGGCCGTGATGTGTCCTCCTTCTTCCATCTAAACTGCTGCTCCATCAGCTGGGGGACTTTTCCTCAGGCCCAAGTGATGACTAATGACACTATTGATTGGCAAGTGTCTCTGATGGAGGGAGGAGGGTACGAAGCATACTTACAGTGTGACATCTGTGTCTGCTAGCAAACGCTCAACAGCTTTTAGTCGAGTCCAGAGGGAACAGAGTTTACGTAACACAACCTTATCATTCACATTTCAAGACAAAGTCAAATGGAAAGCCTTTTCAAGGATCTGTGGATAATTTTGGACAGGTAACACAAATATTCAAGATTCCCTTTGAACAACAGCAGTCCTGAGTCATCTCTTATGGTTGTACCACACTCGTTTTCCATTAGATTTAGATCTGGAGACTGAGGTTTTTGTAGAACAGGGTGTCAGCGCATCCTGAAGTCTTAATATGTTTTATATTTATTAGGATAAATGTAAGTTGGCCTTAAATACATTAATCAGGTCTTACATTTTGTCATGCCAGGACTATTCAATTTCCTACATTTTATGTAATTTATTTTTCCCATGAATTATTAATTAGATATTCCTAAAACAGCAATCACCTCTTGACCTCATAATTCAAACACAATTTTTAATTTTGTTTTTAACAAAATTAAAAACAGGTTTTGCTCCTTTTATAGCACGAAATTCTAGGTGTTCAAGTACTCCAGCAAACTGTTTACCTCAAGTATTTTTTTTTCCCTTTCATCCTGAATTACAGATTTTATTCCCCTTCTCTAAAAAGTCTAGAAATGATTCCAGCTTGAGGAAAATCCCATTCTGTCTGAGCTGAGATAACTCTGATATCCTTGTGCCTCCTCCCTCACCAGGAGTGCGCCGGCGAGCCTCTGTTCATGCTGTACTGTGCCATCAAGCAGCAGATGGAGAAGGGACCCATTGACGCCATCACAGGAGAAGCCCGCTACTCCCTCAGCGAGGACAAACTCATCAGGCAACAGATTGACTACAAAACATTGGTCAGTAAACTTCCTGCGTCTTGGGGCCTGTTCGGTCTCAGTCACTTGACGGGTTACTGAGCTTTAGTCACACTAATCAGCTGTCTGACTGCAGAAGACTGCTTCCCTGATTAGTGAGGAGTATGCTCAGTTTCCCTCCATGGTAAACGTGGCACTTCAGCACCAGTGCTGTTTGGTGTGGGGATGTGATCTGGCTATGAAGTGACTCATCTTCTGCCCAGTGCTAACTATGTTGTCTATCAAAACAAAGCACTTATAGTTTGGACTGGAAACACAATGAGGCACATGAGGTTCCTCTGTAGTTGTTTTGGTCGACACTCAAGTGTGAATGTTGAGTTATTTTGGATCCAGTCGGTCCAAGCAGACCGGGAGTTCGACCAAGGTTTGAAGAGGCTGCTGCATAGGTGTAAAAATGCTGTCAGGTACCTTCACATCCACCTGAACAACCATACAGACCTCTCAACAGCTGGCTGTTAGCATGAAGCACTCCTGATTAGGCCCAGTACCAGGTGTTTGTAACCATATGCTTTCTGCCCTGTTGTTTTTTCTGCCAGACGCTGCACTGTGTTAATCCGGAGAATGAAAACGCCTCAGAGGTGACGGTCAAGTGTCTGAACTGTGACACCATCACTCAGGTCAAGGAGAAGTTGCTTGATGCCGTGTACAAAGGCAGCCCTTACTCACAAAGGCCAAAGGCGTCTGATATGGACCTTGGTAAGCCATGCGGTTCTGTCAGCAATAAGAATAAAGTTGGATTAATCTCTCTTAACTTTCCCAGTTCACATATTCAATCATGATTTCAAACTTAATGAGCTATTGATGGTATTTTGTGACATGTGGGAAGAAAATGTCCATTGTTGCACTAATTTTGTTAAACTCACGTAAAGAACAGTTGCACTCACCAGCCACTTTATTAGGTACCAGTTTGGACTAATTTGCTTTCAGAACTTCCTCAGTTATTTGTAGCAAAGATTCAATTAGAAATGTTCCTCAGAGATTTGGGTCCATGCTGATATGTTGTCTTGGAATACTAATCTATTGTGAAAGTCTCCTGTTTTACCCTATAGCAAAGAGTCTGAGGGATAGTGACTGGACAGGGCAGCAGAGTTCTGTGAACCCAATGTCATATGCAGGAAGCATGTCCCTGTGGTAGTAGCCATCAGCTGATGCTTTTACTTTGAAAGTAAAGAGACGGAAATAGTCAGCAATAATACTGAGGTAGCGCTGATATTTAAATGGAGCTCAGTTGATACTAAGTGGCCCAGGGCTGGCTGAGCTACACCTTCACACCACCATAACCAGCCTGGAGGCAGTATTGCGGCACCTGGTCATTTCTGTCTGATATTTTTGAACTCGGCACAGATCGCGCTCCACCGTTCACTCAAACTTGTTGATCTGGAAGATGCCGATTTCCCTGCACTGGCATTTATATAAACCATCTTCTCTTTGCTTCCAACTTCTTTTCCCTCTTCAAAAGAATGGCGTCAGGGTCGGATGGCCAGAATCATTCTGCAGGACGAAGACGTCACGACCAAGATCGACAATGACTGGAAAAGACTCAACACACTAGCTCACTATCAGGTAAGCAAACACACATCAAGCACAAATAAACACAAACCACTGAAAGAGATTCACGAGGCAGGTGTGTGCGTATATGTATGTTTGCTGTGCAGGTAACAGATGGCTCAGTCATCGCCCTGGTGCCAAAGCAGAACTCTGCGTACAACATCTCCAACTCCTCCACCTTCACAAAGAGCCTCAGCAGATACGGTGCGGCTCGCTTTCTTTTCTCAGCTCCATTCCATTTAAATCATTCCATCAATGATTTCTCTCTCTGCCTCTCGTCCCGCCACAAGTCTGAGCTCTCTTTCATCCACTCTTTGTTTGTCAGGGTCGTGATTGGGACCCATTTTTTTCTTGCCTCCCCACCCGCTTGAGTGAATGGCAATCCTTTATATCCATTGCCATCAGCCCAGGCCAAGGCTATTCCATGGCTATTGCCAAAGCAGTCCATAAATGACGGGCATTAAAGCAGACACCTCGCTCTCTGGCTGACAGAGTGAAAAAGAGAAAGGACACCTGGAAGTCACAGAGATAGAGGCCCAAGCATTGTAAGCTTCAGTGGAAAATCTAATTATTTACAGAATAAATTACCCTGTGGAAACAAACCAACAAAAAACCCTTATCTGGTGCAGAGTGGGTTTTGTTAACCCTTGCACCAACCACCTTTACCAAAAGCTTAACATTTAGGCTGGAAGCTCTAATATCAGTTGATACCAATGTTAGTGCCACTTTATGGTGCACACCTGCTATATGGTATAGTTATATTGTAATTACTTAAGGCTGTTTTTCTTTGAACATGACAATCTGGTTGTGCTTGTGGAAGGAGATGTTCATGTGAGGGGGACATAATTGGCCAGCCATGGTCATGATGAGTTTAGAGTTAAATCCTGCTGACAAAAGCAGGTACACCACCCAGTCTTTCACTTTTCTATCCCATGTTGTTCTATTACGCTCCCTCTTACCCCCTTCTCTCCTGACCTTTTAGTTTCTCTTTCCATTTAGCCGGCCACCCACCTCTCCCTGTCAGCTCCTCCACTGTTTCAGCTCTTCTTCTAACGCACTTTTCCTTTCTCAAGCAACAAAAGTGATTGTGGCACGTATCGGCTTCTGCCTCCTGCTTTCTGGCCCCGGGAGCAACAACTACTGAGCAGATAATCATAATCGTGTTCCTCTGTTCACCCCACCTCTGCAGCAGCACCCCCCACACACACACTTTTCTATCGTATAAGAAACCATTGCAGATATCTCGCTGCTTCACTCTAATCAGCTTTGACACTCACACTATAAATAATGAAACAGACACAGAGGCTAGAGGAAAAAAAAAAATGAGTGAGAAATATTGAAGGAAGACTGTGATTCTGTTGAAATCACCGTCCTCTGAGCAATATCTTTTTGTTTTTTTCAGCATAACATTGTTCAAAGAAGAACTAACACGTTCCTAGTAGATCATCTTTTCTGTTGATTGCCTGTTCAGAGAGCATGCTGAGGACGGCCAGCAGTCCGGACAGCCTGCGGTCCAGAACGCCGATGATCACGCCAGACCTGGAGAGCGGCACCAAACTGTGGCATTTGGTGAAGAACCACGACCACTCGGACCAGAGGGAAGGGGACAGAGGGAGCAAGATGGTCTCTGAGATTTACCTGACCAGGCTGCTGGCCACGAAGGTAAGATGCAGACAGGCGGGAACATAACCTGAAACCGTTCAACTACACTAGACAATAACTCATTTCATTAATATCGGTTTTAGGAGAACATGATGCACCTCACATGTTTCCTTACATCTTCCATGTTACAGGTTTCTGGTTTTAGATTTAAATCCAGTAGGAAAATTTGTTGCATAGAACCAGAATGACATGGCTGAAACACCGTCTCATGCGAGCACAAAACCTGCAGCAAATGCTTTTTTTTTTCTTTTTTTTTTAATTAAGATGCATCAATTAAGCATATTTATTTTCATAATTTCAATTTGTGCAATTATATATTCAGTGGAAACCCAGGTTCTGAGTGTCAATGTCAAATGTATTTATATAGCACATTTAAATACAACAATGAAATCAACAAGAACAAAAAAAAATAAAATAATAATAATAATAATAATAAAAAGAAATGTAATGACAGGAGACCATAACCAAACAGATTTAATGGAACTCAGATTGAATTCAAATTAAAGACCAATTTAAAGAAAGTAGTTTTCAGGAGAGGTTTAAAAACTCTGCAGCACAAATATGAAGGGGCAGCGAAGGGAACATTTTTTAAAACATTTTTTTAAAGGTTAAGGAGAGCAGTTAAATAATTAAGTTCCAAATCATTTAAAATTTTAAAAGTAAGTAAAAGAAGCTTACTTTTCCTGCGAAAATGATTACAAAACTGAAAACTGGCTGCTGAATTTCTTCAACAATACTGTTTTTGTGGAAATGTAGATAAATTCCCAAGGTACATATTTTAAGTTTGAAATTTCTTCTCTCTGTGGGAATCTTTCAGCATGTCTCTCCATATGTCCCTCGCCGTCTCCCAGTTCTCCATCTCTTATTTAATTGTAGACAGGGGAAGGTAAACAGAGCAATGGGCAGCAGTTACAACAGAGCCAGTCTTTCAATTTCCACTGGCAATAAGAGAAACAGATTAATAAAGGCTGGGCTTGGGGTGCAGGGAGGTTGATACTCGGGATGTCAGGAGACAAGCAATTTGTTAGGGAATTGAAGATCTGGTCATGCATGATGAAAATAAAAAAAAAACAGATTGGTAAATTCAATTGAAAAGCAAATCTCATCCCTGTCCTCTCAACATCACCATCTTTCTGTGGCGAGCAGCCTGGACATATTGTCTCTGCAGATCCCAGCACTTTTATTCTTGTTTGGGAAAGAAATTCTATTTTTATTGTTTTTTTTGTAGTTACAAATGCTACTCAACTTTTGCTGATGGATTCTCCAAAAGGCAAAAGCTTTTTTAAGCTTAATTATTTAAGCTAAATTTAACTTTTGTATGCTGGGAGTCTATGAAATATTAAATATTTGTCAATCTAATTTGAACTAAACCTGCTGCCACATTGTATCATATTATTAAACATGTTGACATACGTAAAAATACTTGTGTCTGGGTTTAAATGAAAAGGATGGAAGCCTTTCTAAAACAAATCCCTTCACATCTATGAAACGTGTGTGTGTGATTGTAATTGGCCCTCAGTACACACATAGCATGTGAATTTGAGATCAATTATGTAACATTCACAGTGTTCTGTTACATCCCGGATGGGGTACGTTACGTTAGCTATTATGTGAACACCTGGGGTTAAAAGTTCAGTGTCCTGTTGACGGTATAGGACCGCCCTCAAGAGCTCAAATAAACAGTTAATTATTGAAAAGATTGTTCTGCTGTTTTCCTCACTGAGATGAGAGAGTCTTCATCATCGCAGACAGAGAATCTGCATAATGTAGCATGAGCTCAAGGAATATTACTGTTGCTTATTGTGGCAGATGCAGGCAGATTCAATGCTGATACATGACTCTGCATATTCCATGGAGTCAGATGGATGCAAAGTAATGTGAAATGATAAGATTCCACACATCACTGAGCCAGTCAGGTTGGAAATGGAACTATATTATTGATAAGTTCTTTAGTTTTGCCTTTCTTTTTCAAAATGCTCTCTGAGCTAAAGGTTGATTTGATACGTTAAATATTAAACCTGAGCAGAAGACGAGTAACAGAAATGTTTTTTTTAAAAAGCCCTTTCCAATAAAACAAAGGTCAGAAGGATTAACAAGGCGACACCATCTGTTTTAAAATGTCACAGAGCTTGTCAGACATGAGCACCCAGTTTCTGCTCTTTAGCTCGTCATTTCAAACGCTAATGCCAAACACCTCTGAGCCATTTAGGCCACTAATCTGTGTGTGAAACACAGTTACTCAGAGCTCAAGGTTCAAACGGCAAATTAACTCAACTGGGACTGAAAAAAATACAACCACTGGCAAAACGGTGGGAAATTCTGATTGTTGAAGGATGACTGGTTTTATGGATGATGTATAATGCACATTGTAGCTCAAAAAATGTAATTAATTGCAGTACTAGTGGGAAAAGGCTTAGAATCAATAAATGAGGACAAGGAATTAATGGTGTTCAAATGTAATTGTTCATTTCAGAGCGTTGAAAACTGTTGACTCTGGCTGATTGACAGGAAATGTGGAGCCAAGAAGAGAGCTGTCAGGTCAAACAAAGGATTATGAAATTTAAGAGTTTTGAGAACTGAAACATCATGCAAAAAATGTATATTTTTTGTAGTTCATTATTAAATCTCTCTAGAGATAATCTAAGTTTTCACATACACGTTTCTTTGTTTAACTGACAGTGTTCATTTTTTCTTCCAGGGTACATTACAGAAGTTTGTGGATGACTTGTTTGAGACCATCTTCAGCACGGCTCACAGAGGCAGCGCCCTGCCGCTGGCCATCAAGTACATGTTCGACTTTCTGGACGAGCAAGCCGACAAGCACTCCATCACAGACTACGACGTACGGCACACCTGGAAGAGCAACTGGTGAGAAACGGGGCTGGTTGTTTCTTTAGACTGGAAGCCGTGAAAAAAAAAAAAAAGGGTCAATGCTAAAAATGCCCTCTAATTGGGTTAAGTTTATTAAAATAAATTCCAGCGGAAGAAAAGCTCTCTCTTAGAGGTGTAGAATAAAATGCTGTAGACATTCTTTGGCCAAGCCATTAAAGTAAAACACCTCCAATGTCGTTGGGTAATCTTTTCTCCAAACTACTGGAACTCTGATTGTGTGCTTTGGTCAGATGAGATTAATTTCTTTTGCTCATATTACTCACTGCAACCACAATCTCTCTGTGAACAGTTTACAACCTCAAAAAAGGAATGTAGACGTCAAACAGCAGGGAACTGCTTACAGGAGGAATACCGGACACCACTGTCACTGGAGCAACTTGAAGTTATTCAGCAATGGTAGCCGTCAGCATTATCTCAAGGTCGTAACAAGAAGAAGGAAGCTAATAAAAACAAACAGAACCGATAGTAATGGCTTTCTGTGGAGCATTGACTGCATTTCCTGAAGAGAAGTCCGTTTGGATCACCTTGACTTATGAGACAACATAAGATGCTAGTCTTGTGGACTATAATGCAATGAGTTCAGGCTGTAAAAACCACCACTGCTCCAAGTGATTCAACTACATGTTTTGAGTTTGTTTTTTTTTTTTTTTTTGTTTTGTTTTTTTTTACCGAATGACTCGGTTTTTCTTGGGTTCATGTTTTGCCTAAACCTGGAACCTGAACGTTATTTCGGTGTGTTCTGCTCTGCTGCCTCCAGTCTTCCTCTGCGGTTCTGGGTGAATGTGATCAAGAATCCTCAGTTTGTGTTCGACATCCATAAAAACAGCATCACAGACGCCTGCCTGTCCGTCGTGGCTCAGACCTTCATGGACTCGTGTTCGACGTCTGAGCACAAACTGGGGAAAGACTCGCCTTCAAATAAGCTCCTCTACGCTAAAGACATCCCCAACTACAAGAGCTGGGTGGAGAGGTACGTCCACGGTGAACCTGTACAAAACTAGCCTCAAACATACTAAATCTGACCAGCAACAAATCTACAGCCCCGAAGTCAAAGTGGAAAATATATCCATTTTGCTGCTGGAAGGTAGGAAAATGAGGCTGAGCTAAACGATCAAAGTTAATTACACTATTAAGCTGCTGTAAGATTAGAACAACATTATAAGTTGAACTCTAGCTGCTGCAGGCATCTAAAGCATAAATACATAGTTGAATTAAATTAGGGAAAAGGAATTATGTGCTGTAATTACTGCTGCCTTACTCCTGGCTTATTAATATAGATTACAGCGTTTTCAGGGAGCCTAAAGTATCAGTAAAAGCCACGCTGCTTGAATTCTGCTCTGTAAGCAACAAGTAAGGACGAAAACATCAAAATCTCTTCACTTCTGTGGCCTACTTACCTTTAATTCAGCTTCAGAATGAGCAAAGGCAACTTTTCAGGAATCAAGTTGGATTTAAGCATCGTTGAATCATGTGCTCATAGTGGAAGAGATGGAGTTTTTAGTTTTTGTTTTTTGCCATTCCACCAATGTCAGGTTTTCATCTCCAGATGGCAAATACTAAACTTGCGTCATCTATTTCTTTCTTTCAAATGTGTTAAAAAAAAACTAGCCTCTCTACCTCTCTACCTCTCTGCAGCCTCTCTACCAGGTTTACATGTTTGAACACCAAACCCATCCATCCCGTTTAGTGATACAAACACATTATTTCTAGTGTCCTATTGAATGTTTTTCAGGAGCAATGTTTATGCTTGATATGACTACAGTCACAGCCATACAGTTAGCTAAAAACAAGGTAATGCACAGTTCCTATTGTCACTTTTATTGTTATCACAATATTACCACAAAGAATGGTGGTAAAATATCCAAAAGTTGATATCGCTCTCTCCTATTTTCATTACTTTTATTTTATGCTACAGTTTAACTCAGTGGTCTTGGTTTCATTAGAGATCCCCCCATCTTTTCAAATAAATTCATCTCTGAGCACGTTTTGTATTTGAAGTTTTTCGTCCAGCTTGACTTTTGCACAACCTCATGTTGCTTTTCTTCCTTCTGTTTCACTTTTGAGGAAGTCACAGAGAGCCGAGCTCCGGATGACGGCAAACATAACTCTGCTTGACCTCTCTTCTAGATATTACTCGGATATTTCCCGTATGCCAGCAATCAGCGATCAGGACATGAGTGCCTACTTAGCGGAGCAGTCGCGCCTGCACCTCGACCAGTTCAACAGCATGTCTGCTCTGCATGAGATCTACACCTACATCATCAAATACAAAGACGAGGTGAGCGCCCTCTGAATACGGAGAGCGAGGCATAATGAGCCGCTGGATGGATGGACTGTGCCTTCACTTGTCTTGAGTAACACCATGAGGTCATTTTAATTCAATTACACTGATAAGCAATCTGCATGGGTGCAGGCTGGAAGGTATTATCGCCATTAGGATGCACATTAAGGCGTGAGCTCAACACATTATGAACCTAATGAAGCTTTAAAGAATTTATCTTTTTTTATTTATTTTTTTCTTTGTTCAAAATTTGAAAATAACACCTGCCAGAGGACGAAAACTAAATTAAACCAGATTTTTATTATTATTATTATTTTTTTATAAATGTACTTTTTTGCAGCATATGCTAAGATGATACCATTATGTGCTGTGTTACCATAACGCTCTGAGGCAGAAGAAGGAAATGAAGACTAGGCCATGTGAGCATCATTAGAGAAACACTGTTTTTGACTAATTAAATGTGACGGATGTGTCATGAGAGTAAAGATCTGTTTAAAGACCGTAATTTGAACTGGCAGATTCCAACTATATTTTTCTTTAATATTATCATAAAAAAGCTTTACTGTTTACTAGACTCTGTCAGATTCGTCTGACGTTTGTTTATATCAATAAATATTTTATTCTGCTAATGATGTCTCCTTATTCAATGTAATTTAATTTTCTCAGTGAAGACATTTATATTATTCCAACTAATGTATCATAAAACAGCTTTATATTAGTCTCTATGTTTTGAACATTTTAATTATTCCAGGTCAAACGATACAACTTCCTGCTGGATTCGTTTTGGCCAATATTATTTCCTTTACTGCTTTACTTAAATGAAACCTTTTATTTCCAAAATAACCGTGTTTATTCCCAGGTTCACAAGAAAGGATTTACAAAATAAAAAAAAATAAATAAATATTTGTGATAAAAACAACATCTCTAAGGGATGTTAAAGGCAGAAGAAGCAGGGCTGGTGGTATGGGTGGGCATCAAGGGGGGCATTGCTATAGTCAGCCATAGTCGCCCTGGACTTTAAGCTGTTTATCATTTTATTTTAAATGTTTGTTTTCTCTAATTTGTGTTTAAATAAAAAAAAACAAGCTTTATGTTTTCACTTTGCACTTTGGAAGCAGCCCAAGTCTCACCCTGTTGGTCTTTTTTAGAGGAAATTGATGCATCTCAGCTGCCGAGTTTATCCTGAATAAAACTCTTCTTCTTTGGTGACTTCGGTTGTTTCCAGTGTCGTTATGTTTTTAGTTTAAAAAAAAAACAAAAAAAACAACTGTGTATGTTAAATTTAGACAGGTGAAGCAAAAATCAAACACTGTGGATGCTTAATTATTCCTTCTTTACCTTCTCAAATTTAGTTTTTAAAAACACTAAAACCAAAAAACCCAACATGGTTATTTTCATTTTGCAAACAAACCTCACATGAATTAAACACATTGTTGGAGTTGCTGTTGTTTTCAGGTTATTAACCTCCACTGATCATGTAGGACAAAATCAACAGTTACTCAAAGTTTTATTAAGATACAACAAACTAAATCTACACTTTAACTACCACTATATTCGTACCTTCCTGTTGCATGTGTGTGTGTGCGTGTGTTTGAGAAGCATGCCGCTCCCTCCTCTCTGTAGGTTTATAGCAGCAGTATTACAGTAGTTACTCTGCCTGGTTGCAGCTGGCTGCATTCAAACCAACTGCTCCCCGTCATTACAGCCTATTATCCAGATGTAGGCAGCTGCACGGTGCCGTCGCCTCCAACACGTGCCCTGACCTTACAGCCACACACACACACACACACACGCACACAAACATGCAAAGATGTGCCGAAAATGTTCGCATGCACTCGCTAATGCGCTTCCACACATCATTAGGAAATCGTAGGCATTCGCAGCAGCTCCTCCTCTTCCTGGGAAAACGACCCGTTGGATAGATCAACACTCTGCTGAACACATGCTCTCAGTGGCAATTAATATGCAATTACACAGGTTCTGTGGGTCCTCACCCCTGAACCCTCCGACCCTGCCAGCGTTGTCGTCAACGATGTAATTGCAACTGAAAACGTGCAAATGGAACCAAGGGTCATCTGCAGTACGCAGACTTCATGCAGCTTGTTGTAGGTTTCTAATCAGCAGCTGTGCTCATGGTAACGCTCTGCCTTGTTTTGCCTGCAGATCCTGTCGGCGCTCCAGAAGGATGAGCAGTCCCGCAGGCAGCGGCTACGTGGCAAGCTAGAGCAGGTCATCGACACAATGGCCCTGGCCAGCTGAGGGCCGGCCAATCAGACACCTCAACTAGTGCAGAACTTGGCTTAACCCACACGCCTTCCCCTCTCCACGTCTGACATCCATTTCCATTCACAACATTTTGAAATCTGTTGTCACCATGCTCGCGGACCGCCCACCCCCCCACAGCGGTGGGAATGAGGCTGGAGGGAGACGGGCAACGCAGCGGCACGCCGGAGGGACAGCAGGATGTTTGGTCACCACATTTAGTTTAACTTTCTGCTCTGAGCCGCAATTCTTACTCTGATCAGCCAAATCAAATGCAACTCCTTGCCTCAGCTAATGTGGACCTGAGTTTAAATAGGTGAGCAGGAACAAAGATTGGTTTAGCTGGAGCTGGAACCCCTGCGGGGAAGGTACAGGCCACCACTTGGTATCTTTCCACTGCCACGGCAACGGTTCGGACTGTGAGTCATCGAAAATCCAGGAGATTTCATCACTCTACTTGATCCCCTTTCTGTTGCTGTCCTCCGTAGGGGGCAGGGGAGACAAAACATCAGGGACTCTGCAGAACGGCGGCGGGAAATCCCGGCAGAGATTTACTTAGACGTTTCAGGAAGCCGCAGAAACGATGGGGACGGAGGACTGACCCGAGAACGTCCCCCGTTTCCGGTTTGGACTCTCCATGTCTCTGTCGGCGCAAAAAACAAAAGAACAAAAAACAAAACATGCCTCTGAAGTCCAACAAAAAAGTTCCCGTTACGCTATGTTTAATTTGTCATTGCATCCAATTCTTTTCTCTCCCCAGTGCTGTGCCACTTGTGTTACTGCTGAATTTGCACAACAAAAGCTAAATCAAAAGAGAGAAGAGGATATATGATTAAATATATATATAGATATATAAATACAACCTTTTGTTTTTAAAACGAATCAAAAAGTTGAACTTTTTTTCCTCCATTTCAATGTACAAAAGATGTTTCAGAAAATTTGATATTTCCTAGATGAAAAAAAAAAAAAAAAAAAAGATTATGAAAACACAAGAAAAAAGTCGTCTTGTGCCATGTTTTACTTTGAATGTCGTTTAGTGCAAAGAGACTTCTTTTTGTTAGATAAAATGTGCTAATTTGATCATGTTGTCATGCTTAGTGACTGAGAGTTTTAAAAACAGGTAAATGGCAGAAATATAAGAATATATTACAGACGCTCTCTATGTTACCTGAGTCCTTGGCGGCCGTTGTGTGCTGTGGCTCTGAGGATTGTAAAAAGACAAACGATGTCTGGAAGCCACCGATGAGCCAAACCAACCTCCAGAGCTTTTGTGTTTGCTTTTTGTTTTTGTTTTTTTTTAGAGAAACCAAATAGATCAGGATCAGCCGTTTTAGACGAGTCGTTGGTGTTGAAGGTCGCCTCATGCTGTGCCGTAGACCTGGAGGCAGCAGGTGGGGATCTACGCAGTGTGACTTGTAGGTCTTGTTTTCTAGATCTCCTCTCTCGTCTGAAGCGATGTATGGGCCCGCGCCCGCTCCACTGAACGATAGTTTCGCTGTGCAGAGAAAAGTGAATCAGTTTTATCAAAGTCCGCATTAAAGCCTGTAAAGCTTAAAAGGCCCTTTTTTTTTTTTTTTTTTTCCAACTGTGAATGTGGTTTTTCAAAAAGATAATGAAATGTAGCTTGAAATATGTGAGTGTTTTTGTACAAGTTGAAGGCCTTTTTCTTTACGTTTTCTGTAGTTTTTATAGAGGTAAAAAAAAAAACTTAAAAAAAACAAAAAACATCCTGATATTTTTCCTTGCACAGTTTGCTGGAGCACATTAACTTTCAGTGCTTTGAAAGTCATTTTGTTGGTTTGCATCTCGTTCTGCTTCAGGTTCTTCAGAGGAATGGGAAACGGAGGGAAAGGGTTGAAACTGTTCACAAAGTTCAAACATAACAAACTCAGCCATCCATCCACATCAACTTGTTACAGACAGACGATTCAAATCACAAAATTAGACTCTTTACAGTTGTTAGCATCTCTGGTAAAAGTGTGTAAAAGGCTTTAAAAGAAATTCATCTTTTATTGCAGTAATGTGGTCTCACATTCATTTTTTGGGGGGGGGAAGTCTATTTTTGTTTCCAGCATATAATGTCATGTGTTGGGAATAAGAAACAATTCCCAGCAGTTATGTATGTGTAATGTTTTAGCTCTCCACATGGGATTCACGTGGGAGAAATCTTCACTCTGAATCCCGTTAAAAACTAACCAGAAAGATTATTTACACAATTAAATTCAACAATTAAACACTTTCCCAGCTGAGAAAAAAAAGGACATCGCTGTGTGGACGGGAACTGAGAAGGGTCATCCTGGGGTCATTAACCAATAAACTGCGACCTGGTTGATTTTGACTGTGTTTTATGATGTTCACTCTACGGTCCAAACCCACCAATAAACTGTGGAGCTGGCAAAAAACTCAACATGTCATGACAAAATAATCGCAGCAGGTGCTTAAATAATTGTGGCACCTTTTGAATTGATAAAAAGGTTATTTTATTTTTCTCATTAAATAAATTTACTCAAATTGAATAAAACAACATCTGAGATCATTCTACTGCAATAAAAATGGATCTTTTGAAATGGTTTTTACTCATCTTTTTCAGTGATAGTGGAAGGCACTGTAAACGAACCCGTGGAGTAAATAAAGCTCAATTCTTCTGCTGAGCAGTACTTCTTCAGAGGAAACCGATATTAATACCTCAAAAACAAATGTTTTCTTCCACTTCTGCAGTGCTTCCTGCATATTTATTTCCCTTGAAAATATATTTTATCCGAGTCCTCCGGGGGCATAAGGCAGAAACTTGTGTTTGCTTTTAGTAACATCAAACCAGAACTGAGACTTTCTTAAGAATCGAGTTTGTACAATCCTGTCTGTCTCCCACCAGTAGTGGGATGTTTGGACACTTGGAAAAGCATATGAGTGCATTTTATGTTTTGTAGTGATCAATTTGATATGCAGCAGCAGGAAAATCTAAAAATCTACAAATGGACATTGACATTTGCAACAAGGTTTAAAACCATGTCGCAAATTTGATTACGTTTTATCTGCATGTTTGCGCCATTTCAAAGTGATAAAACGAGTTTGCTTGTTCCGCCGCTGCAGATGCAGAAGATACAGACTGAAAAGTGTGACCATAAAAAAATCTCCAGACGCTGTGAGTCACTTCCTGTGTGATAATTGTTCAGTCACAGCTGCTTTACAACAGGAAGCCAACATGTGTTCATTTGACACAAATAGTGATTTCCACCCTTGGTAAAGTTTGTGGTCACCTGCTTGTATGTTTGAGCAAGATGAAGGCAAAAGATGAAATTTAAATATAATCAACAGTGTGTCGGTTGCAGACAGCTGCTGATGATGGCTTATTAGTATCAATAATAAAAATGTCACAATATGCTTTGTTCAATCTGCATAAATCCACATGAATTTCATTTCTATGTTGTACGGTTTAGAAAATCAGCAAATGCTCATTCATTCCAGCAGGATAGGCTTACCTTTTCTTTTTTCTTGTTTTTTTTTAACTTGTACACTCATTCCACAAAACTGGATTCATACAGCTGCTTTCAGCTACATAACAGAGTTCAACTACATTATCTCAGCTATTCTCTATATTTTCTGAAAACCCTTTGACCTAATGTTCATCTTCTGCTGAGCCTGCCATGAACCTGAAGGACTCTGTTTTTATCTGATAACCCGGATGTTTGTCCGGACACATGGAATTGTTCTGTATGGGCTTTGATACTTGAACCATTGACTTACAGGGTAAAAAAAACGAAACGTGCAGAGCGAGCCGACCAAAGCTTACAGTCATCCACACCAGGAAAGCAACCACGAGAGGTAGTTAACATCAAAACGTCTGATTTTCAGTTCTTCCACGAAGCAATTTTCAGTGTTTTGGATTTCTGAATTATTTAAAATGCTTAATGTTTCTTCCTTTTTCTAGAAGTTTGGTCAAACTTAAGCATTATTACTTCCGTGTACAGATATTCATTGAGTAATGAAACCATCTCGGGATGTGAACCATATCATTGATATTCACTTGTTCTTTAGATGAAAAATGCTATAAATTGTTTTCAAAATCTTGAAACACTACTTAGGTTTACCCTTAATCTCCTTTGTGGGCAGTAAAAAAAGTGATGTTTTTGTTTACCTATTCTGCGTCTTGTTCTCTGCTTCACATCGAGTTTAGGCAAAAGATTAAAAAAAAAAAAAAAAAACTCATCTGAGGCACAGGAAGTTGCTTTGAAGACCATAGTACCTTTTCATGTTTTATTTCTTCACATCTGTTTGGGTCATTGTTCTTTTTTGAGAAAAAGAAACTCTTAAAAAAAGGACTGAGGGAGTTGGTCTCTTGATAGCAACACCTTTCAATGTGCCTTGTTGGCTTGGTACAATGTTGCTTCAAACAGCATAAAGGGAAGGATTTCTTTTTTATCTCTCAGAAAAAGAAAAGAGGAAACAGACAAATAATTTTAATGTGTGAAATTACCAACACAGTTCTCAAATATATAGTTTTTAACATAAAGAATATATATATATAAAGAATATATATATTCAAAAATACTCCTAAAACTAGTAATGTTATTTTATTTATTTATTTATTTTTTTAACATTAAGCTGAAAAAATGAAAAATGTGTGGTTTTATGAAGTTAAGACACCGGACAGTTTTTCTGTTCAATCAAAACATAATTTTACCACATCACTCAGACCACAAGAGTAAAACGTTCTGCTGATTTAAACACAGCTGCCACATGAACTTGTTCTGTTTGCAAGAGGAGGTTTAGTTTTGTGACCAGCTCAACTAAAAGCAAGTGTTAGTTAAGTGAGCGTAGTCCGAGCTCTGTTCAGGTTTAGTATTAAACATTTAGGGGTCATTTGCTTTTTACGTGCAAAGGTAGGGACAGATTATAAGCATCGATACAGATTGAAATAAAACAGGTGAAACAGATCATTTAAAACATGTTTTAGCTAGCAAATGAGAGCATAAACGCAAAGATGCAGGAAATCCAATCCAAATCTAGCAACATGTTTGAAGCCTTTTTTTGAGCAAAATTGTTTTTTTTGTGTGTGTTTTTATTATTACTATTATTATTATTATCATTATTATAAACAATGCACTCTTTTCCTGCTAGCAGGGCTAGCTACTTGGCTAACTAAATGACCTTTGAAGAGATAAAGCTAAGATAGCGCTTTAAAAATCCACTTGGCTCTAAATCCCAAATGTAAAAGCTGATTCTTGATTAATAGTAGTGAAATCTATCGACTAATCTTTCTACTATAAACATACAGTACTTATACTGACTCCAACACGGGTAGGAGTTTTTCTAATTCTAAGCCATTAAAGCTATTTCTCTGTTTCTGACAACGGATAATTTATTTTTGCACGTTTTGAAAGTGCATTAAAAAGCAGCTGTTCAATTGATTTTAAGATTGGGTTGAGCCCTCCGGTGTGACACTCCTGACCCTCCCCAAAAAACACTCGCGGGTTTCTCATTCCTTCACTTCCAGTGTTCCGGCTTCCTCGCCAATGCTTCAGAGACACAGCAGAGAATGTTAAACACCTCTCACAGATTAAAGACAAGCGACGCAGAAAGGATAAAAAAAAAAAAATAAAAATACCTTAGAGTTTTAATACTTTATGAATTATATCTTTTTAAGAGCTTCAGATTTGAAGCTGCTGTGACAGGTTTTGGCTGTTTCACACCTGTGTAAATATCCTGCTCTTTCCTATTTTGCAGATTTATTACTTGTATATAGACACGCATCAAGGAGAGATTAAACATGTTTTTTTGCTAAATCTGGATCGTCTAATGTTTTTCTTATTCCCGTTCCTCATCCCTAAAATACCCTTAGAGTTGTGGGTTTTAAAGTTTGGACAACTTTTCGGTTTATCTGGCGTGCTTGTCACAAGAAAACTTGTGAAGGAAAGATCAAAAGCAGCACACATGGGACTTAATACCACATTATTAAAGTGTATAGACCATGTTTTTCACACAAGTAGTGCTAAAGAAGACATTAAGAATGATGAGAAGAAATGTCAAGTTAGCCTGCTGTAAGCCTCCACCAACATCATAGTAAAATATCTTAATAGGTTGAGGAAAGAAGCTGTAAAGCTTAGTTTCTAGAGGATTTGCATCCATTCAGAGCTTCTTTACATGGTATGAAAAGCCACACATCTTCTGTTTCAGGTGAGCTAGGACACCGAAAACTATATTCCCCAAATGTCAAAAAGGTGTGTGATTGTTTTCAGATTTTTTTTTTTTTTTTTTTTTTTTTTAATGACTATACATTTAGAAAGTCACATAAACATACTTACTGTCTGGTAAAGTTTTAACTGTATGACTATTGAATGATTGGATGTTTTGGCTATCCTTCCACAAGCTTCATGTAACAGTTTGCTTGAATTTTGGCTCATTACCCCAGACCTACAGTAATTGGGTCATTACTGTAGGCCAAGTTGCTCACACAGCATTTAAGCTCAACCATAAAACTTTTCTATGGGACAAAGATTATGGCTCTGTGATGGTCATTGTAAGTCATCAACTTTGTGGTCCAATGAGGGTCTTTGTCCATTTAAAAGTCCCATTTGTTCATGAACTCTAATTGGGGCCAACCCAAAGCAATGCATAGGGAGAGCAGTGACTGACTTGTGAACTCATTCGGACTACAAAAATGCATCACTGTAGTTCTAACGATGACAGAACCCTCAGTTAAAAAAGAGGGCTTACCTGCCATTTCAGACTTCTTGCTGTTTTGGTTAGTATAGAACTGTTTGTACTATTTGTGGTTTGGGCATTTTATAACTGATTTTACACAACCATTGTTACACATGGGACTAGTGTGGCTATTTAAAATGAAGTTTAATGGAAATTTCAAATTAAAAGCCTTGACCATTTTTACATCAGGTAATTGCTCTTTTGGATATTCTGTAACTGGTTTAAACAAACCACTGTTACACATTAATGTTTATGCTAATGTTTAGCACAAACATTAGCATTTCACTGCCCCCCACTAGTCAGTTTCCTAATGTAGGGTTTAGGTTTTCTGGAGCACTTCTGTCTTTTCGACAGCTTCGACTTCCTATGGGAATATATTTAGGTAAATTGTAATTATAGACTTTTCATTGGTTCATCTTTCATAAAAAACTGGAGATTTTCAGAGTTTAGTTACACATATAGAACACGTTTTACCATTTTTTTCTTTTCTATAATCCTACATTTAACCACTAATGCTTCAGGTGACTTGTCTGAAATCTTCAAAAATTTGGAGGATAATTTATCCAGTGAAACACATAAAGTTCTCAGTCTTCTTTGTGTTCTTGTCTCTTCCATTTCAGAGCAATTGATACAAAAACAAATCAAGTTGCGTTCTCTCCACATGTCAGAGGTTGTCCGGTACTCTGTTGAGGAATGTCATATTTAAGCTGATTAGACCTTCCCTCGGGCAGACGAGGATTTGGCAGGTAACCCATCAATTCAATTAAAAAGTCCATTATGGAAACATAAAGCGGAGAGAGACTCAGATGTCCAGGGAGAATCCGACTGGGGCAGACATCTCACTCGTCTTTGTTCGGAATGAGACTGACCTCGCTTCACCGTCCTTAGCACTTTCCTTCAATTAATTTGTCTCTTTGAGTCGAGGAGCATCTTTTGACTCCAGTCTTTTATTTATTCACTCTGTGAGGAGAGATTTCAAGCCATCACATTCTAGCTTTTCTAATTATTTATCTGCTTTTGTCCAGTTTTCTTTTTTCTGTCTTCTCTCTTCAGAGGGACTGAGAGTTTCAACCAAAGTGGCACCCAAGAGTTTTTATTAGACTTTCTTTTCCTCTTCACCTCTCCCCCCTTTCTCTCCTTTAACATGCCTTCTGCATAATATTTGGATTCCCTGCTGCAGGACTTGTCACAGTAGGCAGAGCACAGCAGCGTTCAGATAAAGCTACTGGTCCCACAAGCTCATGAACACAGCAGACACCACCTCCTGCTGCCTGTCTGGCTCCGCGTTCAAATATCTCAGAGCATCAGATTACCGTGTTTGAACTGTGCTCCATGTGAAAAATCACTGCTCCCTTTATTTTATTTCCCTCTTTCCCTCTGTCTCCTCTCTCTTTTGCCCGGAGGCTGTTCTGGCTATTCAATCACCCCGACCGCTCTCAACACAAACACTCAGCTCTCCTCCAAGATGCACCCGGCACACTATAAACGACAAAGTCACATTGGCTTGAGTCCCACGCCGGTCGCTCTCAGCTGGAGAGTAACCGAGATAAGGCTCCTCTCTTTTCATCAAGAGAGGAGGAGAGAGTTAAAAAGGGGAAGGACGGATCAAATGGAAAACAAGAGGAGAGAGAAATATAGAAATGGAAAGCTCAAGTGTGAGTTGACTTTGGTTGGTCTCAGAGGGAGGTTTGTGCAGGGATGGATGGGGGGAGAGACAGTTAATACTGTCTGGCTGAGCTTTCGCTCGTTGTTTTAGCAATCTCATTCTCAGTCTTCATGAAGCTCCAATAAGTGACGACCAGCAGGGGAAATAAGATGATGGAGCGGAACCAGAGCCACAGACAGTCACATCTGCCCCAGCGGCTTCCTCTCTGTCAGAGCCAAGCTGAATGCAGGGCTAAACTGTGACTGAGTTGGATCTGTGACAGGACGCCAACTTATACATGTAGTGAAGTGTGCACATACATAGACTTTTCACTTAGGAACTAAACGAAAAAGTCTAATGCTGTTAGTAACAGGATCATTTTAGATGCTAGGAATAGGTTTGATAGATAACATGTTCTATAGAAATGTCCATGTAGATGTGCTTGGTGTCTTTGATAAGTGGGAGTTTATTTGTGACGTTAGAAGACAGATTTATCTGTAAGTGTACAATAAATCATGTTTTTAAAGGCAAACATTTTGAACAGCAGATCTCTGTCTTCCAGGTTCATCATTCCACATTGCATTTCATAAATAAATTTAGTATTTACTTAACAGCACTGATGGTGATCAATCAAAATTGCCATGATGGTGACTAGTCCTAAAACTAAAATAGAACATCCTAGTTTAAAGAAAAGTGGGACACACTTTTGTAATTAGCTTACATCTCGATCAATGTTACTCAAATAGTCGAAGCTATTTTAAGCTCATTTCATCAGTAATAATATTACTGGATCAATGACACAGTAAAGATCTCAGTCCCCCATACTCTTCCCTTCCATAACAGTGAAAGACATTTAGTTGTATCCAGAAGTTGTGCAGGTCACTTTTACTGTTGCTGATATGAACTTGATAAGACATGCTTCAGTGTGACTCCAGTTGTTCTGTTCAGAAACTTAGCACTGAGTTTTTCTCATGGTAAAATTTAACTGCATATGTTTCACCTGCAGTTTCTACAGTCCAGGTCACATGATGAGGACAGGATCTGCTGCAGCTGCTCTCTCTCTCTGAACATCAGCTGAAAGGGATCGGGTTTAGAGTCTACGCAGAGATCCACGGTTGGATTAATGAAACACTGTGTGTTAGCTTTTGCACACAGCAACAATAAACCAACACCAATGGAACAAGAGTTTAATTATGTCTGCCAAAATAATTCAACACATTATAAAACTGGGACACAGAGAGGGTTAGCTATTTATAACCACTGAAGAGTTTGAATGAAACAGTTTTATTTTATGCAGACATTTTTCTTTATGGAGCTATTTGCTTAACATTGCTGTTAACCAGAAGGTTAGCCTGGTAACCAGCCCCTTGTTCTACACTTCACCACCTTCAGAGGGTCTGAACCATGGGCTAGCAAAAAGTGTAATACATATGCACATTTCGTCCTCAGATTGAGTGGGCGTAACGTTAATATTTACAACTTTTATTCTATTAAATAAGCAAAGACTTGCTTCTTTTTACATATTTCATATTGCACTAATGTCAGATTTCCACAGAGAGAAGTAGACATGGACACATGCATAAAAATTACATTTTGCCCATGGACTCTCTGGCAGTTACTGCCAAGAAAGAAAAAGCTATTTTCTAAGACTGAACACATTAAAAATTGACTCTCATTCCAACAGGCCAGATCAATGAAATCCAGAATAGCACACACAAGGAAGTTCCTGTAATACTTGAGGTCTGATTGTAAGTGCTTTGCTGGCAGGGGACGAATGGCAGCCCACTGAGGCCAATGAAAATCAAATGTGGTGTTAGGAATTCAGCTTGTAACTGAACTCAAGCTATTTCCAACCAGCCTGAACCCCCTGCCTGCTCCGTTCCTCGCCAGCCCTGCAGGAGCTCTCTTCACCTGTCCTCTTACTGGTCACCGAGCCGCACTCACACTTTCATCTGTTTCAGTCACAGCGGGGCGGACGGATGCTGTTGGAAAGTTGACAGAAAGGAACAAACGTGACTGGACAAACCAGTCATCTTACCCCCCTCAATACCACCCAAACCCACTTACCTCTTCCCATCCGGCTGTCGCTCTTCCACCTTTTATCTCCTTCAACTTCCTATCCGGTCCCTTCCTTTCTTGAAGCCTCACTCCTCACCAGGCTCTCTCTTACATCGTATCATGTATTACTTGGCCGCAGGCTGCGCTGCAGAGAGCTTGAGGACTCATCTGGTATTGAGCTAGGCTAAGACCGGCTTCTGAAAAAAGCCCCTATTGTACTTTGGTGTGGAAGGTTTTCCAACAAATATCAGATGAAAAGATATTTTCAGCTAAATAGCTGAAAGATAAAAAGTTGATGGGGTTGAAATAATGAAGATTCATTTGAAGCAGGGAGAAGGAGACTAAACTGATCCGCGGTATTAAAAGATCCAACCGAAATCCAAATCCAACATCATTTCATTGATATAAGCAGAAGAGTGAAATGTGTCTGATAGGGTTAGATATTCTGGCGTAAACTTTGGTCAATGCCAATGTTATCAGTTAGCCTTTTATACGGCCAGTGGGGTAGTTTAAGTTTATGAAAAGTGCTATTTTATAGCATAGTCAAGAAAAGGCTTAAAGCTGATGTATGGATTATAATTACTTTAAATAAAATGATACAAACCAGAAATAAGTTTCAAACAATTTTCTTATTAAAATTACATGAATTAATAGTTATTCTAAACCACTTTCCTGTCAAATTTGTATTAAATCATATGAAGAACAACTGTACAGAATATCTTAGAACTTCTCTGCTTCTCTCTTCTGGAGGTAAGAGAACATTTGATGAAAACAACGAAAACCTCGTTGAGACAAAAAAAACACTGTCATAATGCAAATTATTCAACACAATAGCTGTTAAAATGTAATGTTCGGAAGTAATAGACACAACAGTTGACTTGATATTTCTACATCCTGTCTCACAGCTCTCTATGCTGCCAGGTGGACCGATAAACTGGCTATAAGGTGTTAATTAATTTATCCTGGACTGAGTTGGACTGCTGAGTAGTTTGATCTTTTTGCACTCTCTCCATCAAACATTCATGCAACATGCTTAAAGTGAAGGGCTGACTCAAATTAACTTTTAATTTAAATTTAGAGTTGAGAGAAGGATAGTGTGGAATCCAAACAAGGAGGAAGTTTGAGTCTTGACTATGTTTGAACTCTTGCTTCTGTAGTCCCAAATATTCACATGAATATTAAACAGATGCTGGGATTTGGTGGATTTTTTTGGTACAGAAGATCTTTTGATTCTCACTTTCTCTGGTTGATTGAAACATTAGTTTTCTATTTGCATCACATTTGTGAGAGTTTGTTTCCTGAATAAGATGCTTAATGTAGACCAGAAGATTTACAACTATTTTAAACTATGACTAATATGTCCTTTCTACTTTGTGTATTCCCATTTAAAGTACTGGACAGCTTGACCTAATGTTGCATCAAAAGTTCCTGGGTAACTATCAATCTGCCATCTAGAAAAAAAGATTCAGCTGTTTTAGTTTAGTTTTAATAATGTTGCCAAAGACATAGCATAAAAAATACTGGATCTTAATTGATAAGTTAGGAATACTTGCACAAAAAAAATCAAAAGTTGACTTTGGATTTTTTACTGGCTAGTTAACCTAACCTGGTACAGATGTGTTGGAAACATTACAAATGTCACTGCTTTATGCAGTAGCATAGTTTCACATAAAAATAATGAGCAAAACCAAACTTTTAATTGGAAAACTTTTTGCACTTAGGATGCTGACACACTGTTTATTATCTTACCACTATGTTAGCATGTCTGAACACATCTTAATGCTCACCTTGGGTTAAATATGAAGAAACAAAGCACCTTAAGTGGAACACCATGTTCTATCTGGGACTTAATGTTGCTGACAGGGCCGGATTTAGAATGAAGTGGGTTTTGGTGCCTTCATTCATTGTCCCGTTTCACTATGCACTGATCTATAGTAGGTTTAATAATGTGTCCTCTGAACCTAGCGTCATACTGTCCCCCCCAAAAGTATGATAACTTCATAATCTTCAAATATGAGTATTGTTCATTATTTGTATTGCACATTTCAGCAACAAGGCAAAGTACTTTACATAATCCAAACATAAAAACATCATAAACACATACAGTCAATTGTAAAAATCAGTAGCAGCCGTTCATTTTGTCAAGTGCCATTGTTAAAATCCCAATCATGTTCATCAACATCCTACTCTACTAATACAACTCACCTTTTGGGCCACCCCCACAAATTGGCACCCCGGGCTACTGCCATTGTAAGTTGTACATTCTGTTCCAGGTTGTTTGAGATGCAGCCATTTTAAAAAACCTGGTTTGCAGAATACATTGCCTTTTCTCTGTGGTTTTGTTCTTTACATAAAAAGTCGGTCTGTGTGTCAGATTTAGGCTCCAACTATTTCATGAGTAGAGATGAGTGAATCTTTGTCGATGCAGACAGAGTGTGTGCATAGCATAGCATGACATTTAGTCATGTTATCAGGCCAGATTTTGAGGAGCAGTTGCATCCGTTCTGCAGCAATGGCTGATAAATGTGGCAAACATGGCAACCCCTCGTCTGCTTCTTCTAGAAGAAGCAGACTAGGAGAGCTTATACCATTGAATCTTTTAACATGTTACATAAACCTGGAATGAATGTGATGGGGTAATTTTCTTTAATTAAAATTCACAAGGTTGGAGCTCACACTGGGAGGGATCTTTGACTATTCCTATCTCCATTCTCAATGAACCCAAGAAAAGACAAACAGTGAGTTAGGACACAGAAGTGCTCTATGTGTTTTCTGATTATAATGGTTCCAGTCCCAGTCCATCTCTGTTACCAGAGGAGTTCAGCTGATGTTGTATCTCTGCTTCATAAATTTAACACAGGTTCACCTTACTGTAGGACTCCTTCTCCAAGAAAGCAGAATTCCCTCTCCTTCCATTTTTCATGTTCTATCCATCTTCATTAGATTCATAGTCAGTCACTGTCGATTCCTTCGCTGCGGTTGCTGTACATGTACAAGCTTTCATCACACGCATAGAGAAAGCACAAGACGGTCCCAGAACAAAGACATACCTGCAATCGTATTTTCCTTTGACTGAGGTGGTCCTGATTGACGTTTCTTTTTTTTTTTTTTTTATCCATCAGCACCACTGCACAGTTCCAACATAATCAAGGTTTTGTCAGTAAAAGGCAGCTGCATGTAGCTGAGGGCAGCAGAGAGGCTGGGAAGTAACTTCCTCTGCATACAGACATGATTTGGTTTGCTCTGATAAGGTCAAAGCATTAAGACTGTTTTTATGTCTCTGTGATTGCAAAGCAAACACTTCAGAGTCTCATCCAATGGGGACTAACATGCTGTTCTCTGGAAAACAGGTGGTGGAATCAAGTAAATGATGGATGCAGATGTCAGAGTTTCTGAAGCAAAATAATAGTTTTGTTTTTTGTACCATGTGAAGGAATATGAATGTTCCCTCTCTGATCGATTTTATCATTTCTTGTGCTTTCCATAAGTGCAGATCCTCCTTCAACTTTTTCATAAGTTTTACTGGAATTTTATTAATAGACCAACACAAGGCAGCTGATAATTGGGAAGTGGATAAAGGTATATTTAAATGTATATGCCATTGTTTTTTTTTTTTACAAATCAGTGTATTTGTAGTCAGTATCCTTTGCTTAAATACCCCACAATTTTAATTTATGTTAACCATCAGTTGCTGCTGTTCTGTTTCCGGCCTTAACAGTTGGCTAAAAACCAGCATCATGAAGACCAAGGAACAGAGCAGAAAGCTGTGGAGAATTTAAAGCATAGTTAGGACATACACCATATCCCAATATTTGAATCTATTGTAGGACACTGTCTATTCCGTCATGTGACAGTGAAAACCAAGTAAAACCTGCCTGTCCACCCAAACTGATCTATGTAGAGGACATTTAAGAGATTGACAGGTCAGGAGGGAGAATGAGTTGAAAGTAAAACTATGCTAAATAATATTAACCTGGTAAAAAAAAACAAAAAAAAACAGCCTGGTGTTCTACACTTTGCTTCATCCAGAGGGTCTGGACCCTTGGCTGTTGGGAAGCGAGTGCTTGCTGGAGGCATGGACTCTGTTCAAGTTTGAAACAACCGGACCTGATTTTACCCAATCACTAAAGTTTGGCTATGATGTATGTGAAGTTTGCTGGAAATGCTGTAAACAATCATGCCCCACTGTGAAGAGAAAAGTGACGAGCCAAATGAACATCTACGCCAGAAATTAAATGCCTTAAACATTCCTCTCGCTCCGACATGCTGAATATCTGTATCCGACACAGACTGAATGGCTTCACTCACTGCCACCATCCAACATTTTAGGTTAATGGGTCTCCAGTAATGAATATGGGTATGAATTGTTAGTTCTGTTTCTCTCTGTTGATTGATTAGTGGTCTGTATGGGATGGATCCATTCATTTGAGATTGCACACACAATGCTGGTCTTCAAACAACACTTCAATGCATAACTGAAAACTCAAAATCAAGATTATCTTCACGCTAATGACAGGAGTATTTAAACTTCCGACCTGGACTCTATATGCAGGGAAGCTTTGAATCATTTATCTAGAGATGCTGTGAGCAGAGTTCCAACAGTTACAGCCTGCAGATCAGCACAGACCGAAGGAGAATGTTGTTAGACATGCCTTCATTGCACCAGACAAGGTCAGAGCACCAAGGGTCTGTATATGTCGCATTGATTATCAGACACTCGGTGTAAGAGCAAGCAAACCAGTTTAACAGAGCCATGGACTGCAAACTACACAAATAGAGACAGACAGCAGAGACACTGCTTGGTACTTAGCAGACAGGTGTGGCTGTCAAATACTGTGGCTAAAGACAGTAAGTCTGATGGACATGATGCCAGCCAGGCACAGTAAACATGAAGGAGGCATTTCTTCCTTACCTTGCAGTCGCTGCAAACATGGAGGTAGACAGACCGTGTTGGATGCTTTGAGTGAATTCAAAAGCATGCGAAAAGACATAAAAACGTAAACTACAGTTTGAAGTGTTTGTGAAAAGATTTAGAAGTTGGAAAAGGCAAAACTGAAGAAGTCTCCACCTCGTCTGGCTAACCTATCAGACCTTGTCTATCAAAGACAGTTTCACTATATACTATACTATATACTGCATCTATAGTTAAAAATATAACTTACTTATAATACTCAAAGTGGATCTTGATAATTATATCCTGAGCATGGATAAATCAACAGTTTCATACCTATGAAATCAACAATCTATTTGAGAAATCAAGAGCAAACAATATTTTTGATGCTTTTGCAGCATTATGACCCTCTTATCAGCATAAGCACTGAACACAAACTGGTGAAAACCTGGATATCTTTATTTCACACTTATTGCATATTCCCAGGTCAGACACACTATTGCTGTATTTGTGAAAAAAGCTTTACAAGAAAAGCTTTTCGTCAAGTGTATCATCTTGTCTCATAAGCTGGATGTTGTTGCAAACCTGCATAAGTGTAAACGATCTTCGTTATTTTATTGAGCACCTGTCAAACCTCCAAAAACTGTGCAAGTAATAATGCAGCAGATAAATATAAAGGAGAAATTCTACCTTTTTTCCTGGAGTCTTCCTTTCTTTACCTTAAATCAGGGTTCACCACTTACATAAGGGATTGTTGTAAAAATATAACATCAGTATCAATTTATTATTGTCCCTGTCTGGGAATTTACAGGTCATGAGCAGCACAGTCATCCTGACTGTGTCATGTGCTCATGAGCATTTTGAGCAGGTATACAGAAAAGCTAAACCCACACTACAGTTTGAAGTATTGCCTAAAAATAATGGTGCCTCAGCTCCAAAACACAGGATATGCATATGTATAAAGAGTTTCTGTACATGCGGCGTGCGTGTGGAAAGACACTGACTCACTGCCGCGCTGCTCCCTTTAGCCTGGAGCCAAATAGTCTGTACTGGCAGCATCAAGTATACCAAAACAGAGTGAAAATCAAACAAATATACAAAGGCAGTGATGCATATGGTGCCTTGTTACTGCTTAGTCAGGTCAAACCCACGACAGAGACAGACAGTAAATGAAGAAGTAGCTGACTGTCACTGCTACCTGTTTGGCGCAGACCGTCTTCATGCCGGATCGTTGTGCAGCAGAAATTTTAGCTCTGGAACTTACTGAATCTGAAAAAAAAAAAGAAAATGAGAAATGAAGACAAACAGCATACTCAACAGCAGCACATTTAATTATTCATTGTGCGGCACCATACACTGATGATGTTTTACACACAAAATCCATTAGGCTGAGCCATCTCAACATGCATTTAAAAGGAATCTTAATGTATATTTAGTTGACAGAAACACAAATAACGTGTTTTTTTTTGTGGGGGGAGGGTTTCGTCAGGAACTCAGGACGTGACAACAGGACATGGACTGCAGTTTGGGCTGGAGGGTTATCCCATCGCAGTGTTTGTAAAAACACAAATAGTTGAACATGTTGACATATCTCAATATTGTCCGTTGAAAAACGATGAAAAACATAAAATTGACTTTGACCAACCTCTTATATCGGCCGATATATATATATATATAAAAAAAATTCCCTTCTCACCCACCGCGGGTGGTTCTTATCCTCTGAGCTCGGGTCCTCTACCAGAGGCCTGGGAGCTTGAGGGTT